>BMAU01019044.1:1800000-1976961 GCA_019973935.1 Trichonephila clavipes
TGAGAAAAATTAAAAATAATAACAAATAAAAAAAATTCAATTAAGCATAAAAATGTTTCATCAAATCAGCTGAGGTGGTGGTTGAGTTCGGTCCTTCGTGCTGACCAACCTTTTCCACTTCATACCTATCCTTGGAATTAACTTTTGTTACTTTGTAAGGGCCTAAGAACTTCGGTCTTAGTTTCAGTCCAGCTCCAAATTGGGTTCTTTGGATGGCTACTAAATCACCTTCTTTGTATAACGAAGCTTTCTTTCTTCTTCTGTTATACGTCTTTCTATTTTCAGACTGTAGGGTTTCGATGTTCTTTTTGCATCGTTTCTTAAAAATTCGCGTTGTTCTAGTAATTCTTTCGCCATTTTTTCTAGAAGTAAGTCTTTGATTAGGATGTCTTCCTTGTTACGCATTTTGATTCCCACTAATAGTTCGAATGGTGTCCATTTTGTACTGCGACTTATAGTACTATTTAGTATTCTCTGTAATCTGTCGACGTATTTGTACCATTTCGTTGAGTCGTCTAATGATAGTTTGGTGAGAACTGGAATCAAAGTTCGATGAATTCGTTCAACTTGTCCGTTTCCTCGAGGAACACCTGTTGCTATTTGTAGATGTTGAATGTTCTCTTCATCACAGTAGTCGTTGAATAATTTTGAAGTGAACGCTGAACCTCTATCAGAGATAATTCTGATGGGATTACCAAAGGTCTTCTGCTGTTGTTTTAATTTTTCGAGGGCACTTTCAGCAGATACAGTTTTGACGGGATATAGCCAAGTAAATTTGGTAAATGCGTCTACTACGGTGAAAATGTGTTGATAGCTTTTGTTTGTGGAGGGTAAAGGACCAATGAAGTCAACATGGTACGTACTTAAAGGAATGCTTTCCTTAGAAATAGGATTCAAAAACCCTTCCTTTTTGCCAGTTTTCTTATTAGCTAAGATACATGGAACACAATTAACTATTACTTTTTTAACGACGTTGGTTAAATTTGGGATAAAAAATTCCTTCACAATTTCTTCTGTTTTTCCTACTGAGAAATGACCATTTTCGTGAATCAATTTAATTAGTTCAGCTTGCATTGCTTTAGGTGTTACAATTAATTCTCGACCATTTAAGTACTTGTAGAGTATACCATTTCGCTCAAAAAATTCTTCTGATTCTTGCTTCTCTAGAAGTGATTTCAATGTTTGGATGTTGTCATCTTCCTCTTGTGCGTTTTTAAGCTTTGAATTTAATGTATCATTGCATACCATCATTACGGGATATCGGCTAAGAGCATCAACGTGCTTCATACGACTTCCAGCTCTGTGCTCTATTTCATAATCGAATTCTTCTAATTGAAGCGCCCATCTGGCTATGCGAGTAATTAGCTCCTTTTTGCATAGTCTTCTGAAATGCTGAACAGTCAGTTACTATTTTAAAGGGTTGTCCTAAAAGATAAACACGAAACTTCTTTAATGCGTTGATAATTGCTAGTACCTCTAATTCGTAGCTGTCATACTTTTCTTCTGCTGTATTTGTTTTTTTCGACATGTAGTAAACGGGATGTAACTTTCCATCTTCTGCTTCTTGTAACAAAATTGCGCCGTACCCTTGTTTACAGGCGTCTGTATGCAGTTCTGTTTTTCTTCCATACTTGTAGAGGTGCAAGATTGGGCCTTCGGACAGGATTTTCTTCAATTTTTCAAATGCTTCTTGTTGTTGAATCCCGAAAACAAAGAGGTTTTCTTTTCTTGTTAAATCGCTAAGTGGTTTAGCTATCTTTGAATAATCCTTGATGTACTTGCGGAAATATCCAGTTAAACCAAGAAAACTTTGTACTTGTTTTATTGTTGTTGGTTCTGGAAATTTTCGGACAGCTAGTGTCTTCGTGGGAGATGGTTTAATAGTTCCGCTTTCTACAATGTGACCTAGAAATTCAATTTTCTTTTTTAAGAATTGGCACTTCTTGAACTTAATTTCTAATCCGTATTTCTTTGCGACTTCAAAAATAATTTTAAGTTTTTCGAGACCTTCCTGTTCGTTTTTCGCTGGAATGACGAGATCATCTAAATAACTGATTACAATTCCTTTCCGAGTAAGATCTCTAAATATACTTGATATGTAGCGTTGGAAAACTCCTGGACTTGTGCTTAGTCCGAAAAAAACTTTGTTGAATTCAAATTGTCCATCTGGGACGATAAAGGATGTATACTTTCTGCAATCTTCGTCAACATCGACGTGAAAGAAACCATTGCGTAAATTTAATGTAGAATACACCTTTGCTTCTTGCAAAGTGTCTAAAACATCTTCGATGATAGGTAACGGAAATTTATCTTTCACAAGCTTCTGATTCAATTTTCTGTAGTCAATGCACATTCTCGAAGATCCATCTTTCTTTTTTACCATTACGATTGGACTTGCATATTCCGCAGAACTCGGACGTATAATGCCTTCGTTGAGCCATTCTTCTATCTGTTTGTTTACTTCTTGTCTTTCTGTGAAAGCTAGTCGACGAGGAGGTTGACAGACTGGTTCTTCGTCTTTTAAAATAATTCTCATTGTGACGTCAGTAGATGCTGTTTTTTCTGGCTTGTAGTCTTGAATTAACTTTTCAAGTTCCTTCTTGATTTGACGATTTTCAACATGACGTAGGTCTAGTTCTTCTTGAAGATTTTCAGCAGATATTTGCATAAGCTGTGCATGATTCTCATATTTGTTGAATTTAACTCCTTCTTTAGTAAAACTTATCGATGCTTGTTCCAAAAGATCTGATCCAATAACTGCTTCGAATTTTAATTTATCAGTCGGTACAACATGACAAGTTAACGAGTAATTTTCATCATCTATTTTGAACTCATGTTCAAAGGAACCGATAGTTGTCACTTGTGCTTCACCAATACCTGTGAGAAGCATCTTGTTCTTCGATAATTTCGTTGGATCCATTATTCTTCTGCTTGTGTTTTCTTGAAGCAAACTTACGGTACTACCACTGTCTATGAGCGCCGTGATTTTCACCTTTCCAAAAATATCTCTTTAGTACGTAAACCTTCCTTAACGATGAGTGTGCAAGTTTCTTTTTGAGGTTCTTTGAATTTCTGTGATTTTGAATAGTTTGTTTGAGCATGCTTGGAAGCATTGTGATTTGAGTGTTTCTCGTAATTTTTGTTGTAATACCCTTTCTGCGCGCTGTCTTGATATCTTTGAACAGATTCGTACTTGGTGACAGGGGCTTCGTAATGTTTGTTGTAATTCGTTGACGCTGGAAACTTCTTATCTTTCTTGTTATACTGAATTTTCCTGGTGATTCATATCTGCGATTCTTTCTGTGAATCTGAATTCTTGTTTCTTCACATTTGGACCACTGGATTTTTGTTTCAGAGTCCTTTTAAAGTCTTCGAATTCTTCTAGTTTTTCTGCTAATTGAACAGGCGAGTTCATATTTGCCCATTCATCAAGATAATATTCTTTAAATTCAAAAGGAGTTTTTCGTTTGAGTTGATCTGTTATGATTAGATCTGATAACTTGTTGAAAGTATCTATCTTCAATCCATCTATCCATCCGTTGAAGTAAGTGTTTAACTCATGGTAAAAATCAATTCATGTTCTTTCAGATGCTTTTTGGTGAGTGACAAATAGTTGTCGAAACTTTTCTGGAGTTAGTTTAAAGCGTTTCAGCAGTAAATCTTTAACGTGTTCGTAAGAGTTAGCTTTATCGTCAGGCTCTCTCGCTATGATGTGAGATACTTCCGTCGGTAACAAGCCTAACAGATAAGAAACCCAGTTTTCTTGATCAATATTCAATCTCTGCGCTTGACGTTCAAATAATTTTAGATAAAGACTGATGTCTTCTTTCAAATCAAAACGATGTATAAACTTTGAAACTTCTTTGAGGAGAAATTTAGTATCACTTTCTTTGGATGTATCAGCGCCTAACTTGGATTGTGTTTGGATTCTTAACTTTTCCAACTCAAACTCATCTTTGCGTTTTTGCTCTCATCTAACCTCAATTGTTCGAAGCGTAATTTTTCTTCTCGTTCTTCAATGCGTAATTTTTCTTTTTGCTCTTCAATGCGTAAATTTTCTTCTCTGGCTTTGCGATCCTCAACAATCGTTGAATGTATGTTTTTGGTCAGTTCTTCGTCATAATCTTCACTACTAATAATTAGATCTTTAAGTGTGGCGATGGTCATTGATTTATCGAATTTTAAATTTAATTCCGTGGCTAAGACAAATAAATCTTCGCGTCGATCTTTGCCAAGATACGCCATTTTAAAATTTAAATATAAGTTTAGATAGTAACCAAATGAATAAACAAAATTGTTACGCGTTCAAACAAAAAACAAAAACAATGATGTTGCTATTGGCAATTCTCGTTTGCATTTACAAAAATTCTCAAGTTAAAATGATATTGCATCAAAATACACTAAATATACATTGAAATATTCAAATTCTATTCATTTAGAAATATTTTAAACCAGTAACGTATAAAGAGAACAGTGCGAGATAAAATACGTAATGCTTAATTTAAAATAGTCAAATCATTAATTTCAACTAAAAACAAAACCTTTTTTTTTAAACCATTTAATATATCAGTTATCTCATTTCGTTATAACAAATGCAAAAAGAATTTGAAAGAAAAAATAAATATAAATCTTGTTTAGAAACAGTGATTAAATTAATTGCGATATGAAAAGAATTAAGGAATATAAAAAGTTCTTTGCTGAAAAAAGCAAACAATTAGAAGTTATTCAATAAGAAAAATCTCATATATATTTTTTTATTACACTAATAAAAAAATAAAATCTTTTAGGATCTCATCAGCACATTCTAAGGATAAACACATGTTTAAATAAAAGCATAATAATTCTGTCAAAAATGAACTCAAAATACTTATATATTAAACGATAAAATACACAACATTAAAATAAGATTATACGCGATCCTTCATCAATTCTAAAAACACAGCATATTTCTTTCAAAATATATTTCTTGAATACTCGTAAAAAATAATTAATTACTAAACATCTGCAAGAGAAATGTTAAACTATATGAGTCATTGAAATTACGATTGCAACGAAACGGAAAAATGTTTTAAGAATGTAAGAAACATTAATCTCTTAGTTCAAGGTCGATGACATAACTGAAGAAACGAAAACTTTTCACACATACATGAAATTCAATGCGATTCGTTAATAAATGAAATAAAGACTTGAATATTTTACGTACGACTTTCTTAATATTTTAAAAGATATACTTGTAGAAAATTTTAATTGATACGATTTCTATACACATAGAAAAATAGTATTTCAGAAAAACACACATGATATTTAAAAATATAAATTATTCCATGAAATCGACTACAACAATTTTTTCATAATCAAATTAACGGTGACTCACGTATTCTTTTAGATTTTTTTCCTTTTGAAGAACAATATAAAAAGTACCTGATACAGTTGACGACGTGTGATTAATTACTTGAAAACAAACTTCAAAGGATCCTGGATGTGTTCACTGGACTTGTGAAACTCTTGTAGTTGTTGTACACGGCTGAAAATAACTTGAAGCACCTAAATGTTAGTATGTTATGAGAGGCAATCCGCATTTTCGATTCAGTCCGTTTATAAATTAGGCTTGCAGCCAAAAATGGTTTTTTTTTTAACGAAGAAGAGGGTTAGAAGGTTATCAACTTATTATTTAGAGAAGATTTTCGAAATCAAATCCCAGGCGATCCCCCAATTATTTCTGTGGGAGTCCGAATAAATCTTCGAATAAAAATCAGACTCTTCAGAAGGCGAGATTTTAGATTGGCGAGGTGGCTTGTCTAGGGGTAAGTATTTAAGGGTGAGTGATGAATTAAATGAATCTAAGTCATTAAAACACGAATACTTCTTTTAAGTAAAAGAGAGAATTTATTTAAAGTTAAAGGAAAATATTTACAAAAAAAGATAATTACAAATAGAAAGAAATGCAGGAATTAAGTTAATTAAAAGTTGAGTAATACCTTTAGAAGACGGGGAAATGAACCTTTCTCATTATTGGACGTTAGGACTGGCGGTGCCGCGTTGGGCGCGGAAATGCGGTAGACGCGATGTGTTGATCAAGCAGTAGTTAGTTGGCCTCTGCCGAAAAATTATTCAAGCCGGAGCTACGAAAGCTCACTAGGCGGCGCTGCTTCGGAATGCAGTAATAAATCAAATTGAGATTTATGGTCCTCTGAAAAGGATATCACTCAACCTTTTTACAAATGTTTCAAAGGGAAAATCCTACATATATATTCTCTAATAGGGCTGCGGATTGGTATTTTTACCTTTGCAGACCTAGTATATTCTTTAGGAGCTGGTATCACTTTGTAGTGCGGCACCATATACGAGATACCGATTGCCGCAAGTAATTTTGATGCCCAATTTCCTCCCCAGAGGGAGGCACCTGAGCTCAGATGATGCGAAATACGTGTTAATTCTTTTTAGTAGGGGCGGGAGTCGAAAGGAAGTAATAGTTTAGATCAGTGCTTCTCAAACTTTCAATATACCCGACCCACTATTCAATAATCATTTTCAACTCGCCCCCCCCTCCATACAATAACCATGTATTGAAGTCAATAATGCTATACTTTGACACTAAAGCTACAATACGACTTTAACATCTTTTATGCCACCAACGTATATAAATGTCTCGCTCAGCCAAATCATTAATTTTCTGGACGTATATATACGTCTTTCCGAAATACAATCTTTTCTGTGCAATGCTATTCATAAAATTATTCCGAAGGCTTTGGAATGCAACAAAAGGGCGTTGACAGTGTTTGCGGAGGATTTACTTATTTCAGAGGATTTGCTTATTTATTTTTCTCCTCCCCCTAATAAAACATCAAAATACGCTCGTCTTCGTGGTAAACGGTGGCGTAACTTTTAATCAGAAGTTAAGGAATTAATTATAAACCATACAAATTATCAAGATAAGTGTTAATACAAGCCCATGAGGTCATTGAAAATTATCAAACTTAGTACTGTTAAGTTAATTATGAAATACATTGTACAGTACTGACACTTTTATAAGTGTATTATATCAGTGTAAATGAGTATTTTATAATGTCATAATATATTTCACTTTGCTTTCTTTCAGTAAATTAATAATTTTTAAATAACCTTTTGTTTTCGACCTTATATTTCCTAAATCTTATAACCCTTTTTCAATTAAATTGAGGTCTTTTGCCAAATTCCCAACACTGTCATTTGATCTTCTGATTGAACTGGGTCTACAGACTCAAGTCCTTCAATGTCTTGCTCTTGCTCATGCATTTCTATGAGCTCATCAATTGTCAGCTCCTTATTGTGGGAATCCAGCAGTTCGTGAACGTCATCACTATACAATTCTAATTTTTCCTTCTTCAATCACATTACTAATTACATCAGGCTCTGGCACCGATTCTGCCTGAGTTTCAGCGACGTAAAAAAAGGACACAGTTTTTTCCAGACGCAATTTAAAGTTAATTAAAATTAACACTCAAACAAAAGACGAATCAATGAGATTTGAGAAACGCGTAACTCGGGTTTGCGTAAGTCTAGGTAGCATAAATCGAGGTATTGCTGTACTTCAAACTGCACAGAAAACTCTGATAAGAGAATTCGGTATTTACGTATTATACTTTGATAATTTTGCCAAATCAAAACACGTCGCCAATTAAAAAAATGTCGCCAAAGGATTTCATTTACCAACTAGCAACCAGTTAGCTGGGATTGCGTAGAAAAAACCTTCGAATCTTCATATTATGAGCCGCTATATGGCGAATTTTTCTATACAGCGAACTTTCTCCTGAATCCAAGAACATTTCACAACTTTCTTTGTAAAATAACCTCCGAATAGCGAGGTCAATTTTCAATTTTTCTCTTGTAATTTAATTTTTTTCTCCCTTTTTTTTAAAGTTCTGGACATTTCAAGTTTATCTTTCTTTTAACCCATTTTACGGTGGTAATAAATCTTGAACAGGTTTTTTCGGCACATAACTCGCCGAGAGCAATAGAATTCTGCGCGTTTTATCCAAGAAATGCAACCCTGAACTCCATTGTCCAGTTCACTGGAAACCTCTTAGGTATCCCCTTTCACCCTCTGTGGAGTTGTGTTCTTGAACTAGTCTTCGTCTATTTTTTTGTGTTGACAGTTGTACTGGTAACTTCTCGTTTCTTGTAGCTCGAAAATGTCAAAACGTAAGTGCTTGAGCATCAAAGAAAAATAATTAATTCTTCAGGAAGTAGATAAAGGCACCACAAGAAACTTTCCTTGCAGTTTTTCTTTCTTTCTTTTTCATAGGTAAGAAGTATAAAATAAATATTATTAATTTACAAAAAAGTGTGAATAATTGCTTTTTTTTAAACATATAGTGTTAATGAATTTAAAATTTGTTTTATGTAGTTTATAAAAAAATTTGAAAGATGAACCTCTATATAACGAATTTTTCATATAACGGACTTCTTTTCGGGATTTAGCGACTTCGTTATATAGAGATCCGACTGTATTTTGTATCGTAATTCTTTTCGATACTTAAATATAAAAAGCATATTTAATTGCAATCAAACGATATTTAGAAAGAAAAAAAAAAGCGATATTTAGATACTCTTTCGATTTAACGAAATTTTCAATGCATAAAAAGCAAACTATAAAGATTTTATTACCTCTATCATAACTTCATTTTAAATAAAAGCTTCGTCAAAAAGCAAATTCCAAAAATTATATTTTCCAAAAAAAATGCATTTTAAATTAATTTTATAAACATACAAAATTGTTATGGAATCAAAGATAGTCTTCATGTATACAAATTTATTCATTGTGTGCGTGTTCAGGCAGTTCTCTACACCGATTAATTCAATATCTGACTACGGATCTGCATTGAAATGGATAATATATATTATATTATGTATATTGCATTAATATTTGTGACACATCCGTGAGATCTAGATTATAAATTGAAGCCTATATGATAATGTCACTATATCAGAAAATATCAAATTCATTCAAAATTTCGCATAAATCATACATTCAAATCATTATTAACTATATTATTAAATAATTTAAACCAAAAAACTATAAAAGGCATAATTCATTCAATTTTTCAAATTCATCTGTAAAGAAGTTAAAATAATTGAATATCGAACTCAAAATCTTGATATAGTTGATGCATTTCATGGTATCAATGTGGATAAATGATTATATTTCTAAGAAATTGTCAAGAAATTTTAAAATTGATAAAATATAATTTAAAGATTTGTTTTCCTGCAAAAAAATTAAAGACTTTTTGGATAACCAATATTTTTAACTCTCCACAAAAAGATATTTATTTTACTTTTATGTAACCCACTTAACATAATTTATAGATTTTTCCATGGTTAAGATTAAAGCCATTTTGGTAAACCAATATTTTTAATTCACGACAAAATATACTGCTCAAAATAATTAAAGGATATTGTGGTTTTAGGTGGATCTTGTGGCTGGGAAACTTTTTAGCTGATTGATACATAGTCGACAGACGTAGTAGGTTATATGAGAATAAATTACACATGTTTTTGGCAGAAAAAAATGCATTTTATTGCGCATTTGTGTACAAAAGGAGAAAAACATAATTTGTGCATATGAGAAAAAAAGAAGAAGAAAAGGTGTTTTCTTCAAAGGAAATCATTTTCAGTAGAGGGTATGGTTTCCATGGACGGCCAGCAACGTTGAGCACCTAAGAGGCATGGAGTCAATGAGGCTATTAATCACGAGTTGGGGTATTCTGTCCCACTCTTCCAGAAGAGCTCTTTCCAGTTCTTGGAGAGTTTGAGGGGGGGTGGCGGCCAGCAACTCGTCTTCCTAGAGCGTCCCAAACGTGCTCTATCGGATTCATGTCTGGAGAACACGCTGGCCATTCCATTCGTACGATTCCTTCCTCGAAAAGGAAATCCTCCACCAGGTTAGCACGATGTGGCCTGCAGTTATCGTCCATTAAAAGGAAGTAATCTCCGATTGCTGCAGCGTAAGGGACTACAATAGGTGTGAGGATCTCATCCACATATGTCGGCGAGCAGTCAGAGGTCCATCTCGAATGATGTAGAGGTCTGTGCGCCGGTCAATGGAGATGCCACAATACGCCAACACTCCCCCTCCGCCAAATCGGACACTTTCCTGCACGAACGCAGGATTACTCCTACTGCCACGGTCCCTCCAGATCAAAATACGCCTATTATCCGGATGAACAGAAAAACGGGACTCGTCTGAAAAAAGAACATTGCTCCATTCATTTCTCCTCCAGTTCACATGCTCTTTTGCCCACTCCCTGCGGTCGCGACGATGCCTTGATGTTAGTCTAACACATACCGTCGGTCGGCGAGCATACAGACCTACACCATGGACCTGGTTTCGGACAGTCTGAGTTGAAACCGTGGTGCCAGTAGCCGAGCGAAGGTGTTGTTGGAGAAGAGTAGCGTTCATATTTCGGTGTCTCCGAGCCGTTAACACTAAATAACTATTTTCATTGGGCATTGTTGCCCGTCTACGACCTTGTCTTGGTCTTCGGCCTGCACTTCCAGTCTCCAAAAAACGGTTCCAGATCCTGGAAATCACACTTTGTGACACTCCAATGGCTTACGCTACTTCGGCTTGAGTTTGGCCCCCTTCTAGCCTACCAACAACTCTCCAAGCTTCTGAATCGGTTAAATGACTTCGCTGAGACATCGTACTCATCGAAACAAAGCAATCACTGAATGCCGATCATCCTTGTCTTCATTTCAGTTGAAAGTCAAATTTCATTCGCTGCTGCTGAAGCGACGTTTTTGACGTCGAACTCAAAATTAGCATACTCCCCAGTTTGAAAATCAGAAAAATTTGCATTTGTGATCCTCTTCTTTCATTTACGGCAAAAAAATTTCGCTTATATCTTTATTTTATATAAAACTTACAATATCCTTTAATTGTTTTGAGCAGTGTATATCGATTTTACTAAAAAAGCTGGATTAATTTTTTAAAAAAAATATCGAAAATAAATCAAAACAGGGCATGAATTTTAGATTGAAAATAAATAAAATGACATTGTTTTAGAATATTTATTTAATTAGCTGGAAAAAAATATGAATAAGAATGGAAATAATACAAAAATTGAAAAATATAAGAGAAATAAAATGAATTAAAGTGTAAAAAAAAATAATAAGAAGAAACTGGATAAGACGATAAAAAAGGCCATCTGAATTATTTTTAAGTCGGGAAAATCATCAATCGTACATCAAAGTAGAATTATATGCATTAAAAATATCCTTAGAATACTGAATGAGCTAAATTCATCACGGTCACATAAATGGCATGTTACCCATTGATTTCAAAATGGACATTATACTTACAAACATTAGACATGTATTTGTTGTTCTACTGGTAAAATTTAGATAAAATTTTGAATTTGATGATTTGACATGTTTAAATATAAAGATTCTCCAAAAGGTTTTTCAAAATTAAAAAAAAAATCTTAAATTGAACTTTTAAATCAAATACATTTTGTTTACATAGGTGCGTCATTATTGCTAACAAATACACATTTTTATAAAGAAAGCTTCTTTAAACCGTATTATATAAGTTGGAAAAAGCAACGTTTTCGCGCCTCGCAACTTCAAGGGCGACTTTCCTATGCAGATGGCATTACGCCGTTCATATCCACACATATACCCCTAAAATATTACAGGAGTCCTTTTATCTGACATCACGCCGACAACCAATGGCCGTGAGAAAACAAATGGCTGAATCCCACCTGCGAGCCGGAACCTGGAGGAAAATTCGAGATTTAAGATGGGACCGCCCCTACCACAAAAGAGTGGAGAGACAGTCCTTTGTGTTTGCCTCCTCCTTCTCCAACAACATAGACTGTAGAATTGAAAAACTCCATAGTTTGAATAACTTGTATCTAAATGTAAATAGTGTATAAATAGCTATAAAGGTAGTAAATCAATAATTGATTTTCTTAAGTTTCACGCTACTCATCAATTTTCCAAAATCCTTACACCAGGCACTGGCTTGCTGGAAAAACATAATTGCATGTATCATGTGACTATGACGTCACATGAATTAATGAACTAATTAGCTGTGGAAATACGTGGTTGTAGTCATCATGTGACTATAATGTCACATAAATTAATGAACTAATTGGCTAGAAATACGTGGTTGTAATCATCATGCGACTATAACGTCACATGAATTTAGTCCATTGGATATAGATTTTTTGTGTAATTAAGAGACTGAATGAAAGCTATAGATACATTTTCTTGTAGTTTATTGTAATGAAAAACATGAGCGTTTCAACTACAACACAAGATTATGCTGAAGAATTTTTAAATCATGTATAATTACTAATAGATCACTGTTTTAATAATAAGCTATTATGTAGAACATTTAATTTAATATTGTTCAATCTGTAGGATACTGTTCAAACTTTGATCTACTATAAGGTCAATCTTCCAAACAGGTATTCAATGTTTCAGAGTTTTTCTACGCTTTCACTTCCATTATATAAGCGTATAATGCTTTTTCTTCATTGAATACCGATTGGAAAATAAATATATAAATATTATTACATAGATCGGGATAGGTAAATAACGGACAGCAGAGAATTTTTTTTTCGCGGGCAGTCAAGACGGTAAAAAAAAAAAAAAAACATACAAATATACAGAAAATGTTTTTTGTATTTGGGTCAAGAAAAATGTGCGAGAAAAGTTTTTCTTGCATGGAGATCAACAAAGGTAAGTATAAATGCAAGTTGGCTGGCATTAACTTGAAGACTAGAATGAAAATTTCACCAAACAATCCTACTCCTGATTTAAAAGAAATAGCAGAAAAGTATGATAGGGTCCATTTGTCTCATTAAACCGATTCTAAAACTAAACATGCTTGCAGCTATAGATGTTATGAAATTATCATAGTAAATAAACTGAATAAAACTGCCATTATTTTATTTAACTTAAGTTAAAATTTTTGATCTTGAGATTTTCGCACTATTTTTTATGTTATAACTGTGGAACAACAAAAAGAAGCCCTAATTTTTTTGCTTATTATAAGTACACTATACATGTTGTAAAGAATGTTTCATTTATCTTAAAATATTTATGTCATACTTACAAAAAAAAAATTCGTATTCGTACCTCTTTTTCAACCGAAGATTGTGTGTGTATATGCACACATAACTTGAAGCATGGTGTAATCCATTACAACGGGCTCAATTCATGTGACGTCATAGTCACATGATAGTGAAAGCCCCGTGATTCTAGCCAATCAATTCAAAAACTCATGCGACGTCATAATCACACGATAAACACTGTCTAGCGTTTCCAGCTAATCAGTTCACGCGCCCCGGTGTTGCCAAGTTTTGCTCTTAGCAGAAACTTTCTCTTAAAAAGTACATTGTATACAAAATGCATTTTATTTAAAAGTATAAACATAAAATATGATTTTTTGGATTTAAAAAAAAATTTTGAAGAAATTTTTTCCTAACATTAAACATCTTTACCCAAATGTGAAATTTGAAATTTTATTTGAGTTTAAATAGAACAACAAGTACAATTAGTTTAACGTTTATTTTGAATTCATTGGAAAATACGTGTTTGTTTTTATCATGTGACTTCATGAATTGAGCCCATTGGAACAGGGATAATATCGGCATTTTTGGATTACCTTACCAATTTTCAACTCTTTTCAAGAAACCAATTGCACGTTGCCTTGCCAGTCCCTGCTCTTTATCAAACATTTTGAAGAATCTTAATTCCTGCTTTCAATGAAAATTTCCAGCGTTCACATCACAAAGAAAATCTCGGATTGGGGAAGGACCAATTGCATATCTTCAAAACACTAGCACTAATAATTTCACTATAAGACTTAAAAATATGTGGAAATCTAAGATAGAAAGAAGAAATAGCCAACCGGTTGTGGCCAACTTTCGGTAGCCCGTATGATGTACGGGCAAACCAGTTAAGAGGTTAAGAGCCCTCCGGGTTCCTCTGTTTCCAAGAGCCAAAACGATTGCCTCCCCCGACATAGATAATTTTATTTCTACCAGTCTTTTTATTTGAATATTATAAATAAAACACACATTAAAAATATAACTTTCTATTTTACATTACATCTGAAAGAAAAAAAGTGAATCTTCCTGCTTTATCATGGAACACGTTTGAATACTCTTAACATCACCATTCTGTAACGAATCTTTACACGTTTGAAATAAATTTCTCAACATTTAGCAGCATCAAAAGAATCCATTTTTTAAGCATTTATTTCTCTTCCACTCCTCAACTCCAACAGCGCATCAAAGTACTTTTAATGTCACAAATCCTTTCAACTCGCTTCATAAATTTCAAAAACCCGTGCTTGTGCGCCAAAGATAAATAAATATCAATACCTGCTTTCGAAAAATCTTCAGAAAGCACCGAATTTGCGCCATCAAGAGCAACAATTTCGCTTTTATTCGCCGTTTGCCCTCAGAAATAAAAAGCAGAACCCCGTTTTTCGCAGTTTCTTTTGTGAACGTCTTTATGGTTCGCTTTGTTTGTTCTTTTATATCTCTTCAACTTGAAAAGAGATTTGCCTCCAAAGGGGAAAAGATTGAAGACCTGTTTTAAGCGTTGTTTCAAATTTTATAAGCGGTATTGAAGTCTTTGAAAAGGCTTTAAAATATAAACGGTTTTTGTTTTCCTAATTCTTTGTTTGTCGGAATGAGATGTTTCAAAAATGCTACATTTTTAAAAAAGTGCATTAAATTTGTGATTTATTTTTCTAATAAACTAGAGTGTCTTTGAATCTTGTTTTTACAATAGGGTTAAAAATAATCAATAATTTAGTCCTTGGGGTTAATAACATTTTAGCATATGAATGTTTTACACAGTGATTTTTAAGATAGTAAAAAAAAAATTGTATCTAATTAAATTACGTTTCATTTAAACTGGTACATAATATTATCATGTAAGATTATTTATTTTACTTTAATTATAATGTGCATCTTTATATCCTCACAGAGATAGATGGAATGTTTTCCTTAACAACTTTAATACTTGATGTAGTCGCCCATCCGGTATAGTGGTTAGCGACATTGACTGCTGTGCCGCTGGGACTGGGTTCGAATCCCGGAGAGGACATGGATGTTTGTAAATGTATAGTGCCTTCGCGGCATGGGGGTACTTTAAATAGCCGTCGAGCCGCAAGTCCTCTGGTGAGGTTGGTGGAAGGCCCCAGACCACCCCCCTGGTGTTTTCCCTCTAAATTGGGATGAACCGAACTAAATCGTTCTGTCACCTGTATGGCACTCAAAGCTACGGCTAACGACAGGCGTCACTTAGCCCTTTGCCATGATGAATTTCGTGGGCCTTGATCTGGCCTTTGCCGATCAGGTAGCATTGGTAACAACAATACTTGATGTTTTTTGAGAAAAGTCATTACACAGAGAAAAATTGAATTGCAAGATAAAAAAAGCTAATTTGTTTCGATTATCAGAAAAAAATTTCCTTTACGCGTAATGTCCTCAGAAGCTCAAAACAAAAACAAATCGATAAATTAATTTTTGCATGTTTTTCAAAAGCATTTATGAATTATACTTCTGATATTTAAATCAACGATTGAAAACAATATGCTTAAGAGGTAGGGAACATTAATTTTTTCTTATATTTTTCTATTGATGAAACCATCTCGGCAAACATTTATTTATTTTTTAAAATACTTGGTTTAACTTTTGCGTTATGAGAAAATTGCCTGTGGTGTAACGTACACCCCCGCAACAAGGCAGGGTTCTACAGGGTCCAAAGCCTGACGGCCGCCAAGTGCCTATCCTTTGTAAAATACAACTTGGGCCCCAAACCTGACTTTGTAGGTGGCCCCAAATGTTCTCCATTACGCCACTGAAACTGGCCGTTACAAAAAGCCCTCGTATAGCTTCTGTATGAAACGTCACTAAAAGAATCAATCAAGCAAACAATTGTTTAATTACCAATAAATATTAAATTTTTTATTGCCTTGATTTAAATTAAATACTTTAAGATCTCTTATGGCCTTTTAAACAACTATTTTTATTCGCTGTTTGAAAAGATTCGACTTTCAAGTACGATTATGCCTCAATATTAACATAAATTTGTGTCATGGGCTCGTGTCCAGAAACCACTCAACACCCACCGTTTAGAGAGGCTGAAGCCCGTCTGCCGTTGCTCAAAGGTTTTCCACTAATGGGGTGTGGAAGTTTGAAGAGTGAAGGGGGTGTCAGCTCAGGTGTCGTCCTCAGTCCCTTGACCATGGTTCAGAATTACTAAGTCTCGTGTTGCTATAAAATCTCACATCCATTCACTTAAAATTTTTCAGGCACTACGCACCTCCCCACTGTGATGTAAAAACCAGAAATTTAATTATGTTTAAAAATTCGAAAACAAAACGGGGGAAAAACTATACGTAGTAGGATTCAAAAGCTCCCGGACTGATTCTACAATTTAAAAAATATTACTAATTAAACTTCTGAAACACATTCTTCTTCGAAATAAGACCCTTGAGTAACAACACACTTTTGCCATGGCTTGTAAAAGTTGTCGAAACATTTCTGGAATCCATTTTTAGCCATGTCCTTTAATTCAGCCAACGATGCACTTTTAACTAAATCTGCAGATGAGTCTTCGTTTAACATGCTGGGAACGATATATTGACACATCCAATGCATGTTAAGATCCTTAGTCAGTATCCATTGACATGTGGTCGAGGATATCCCAACTGATTCTGTAATTGTTTGAAGCCTGTTCTTACACACCGTCGCAGAAACTTTTTCGATGTTCTCAACGGTGCGAGAAGTCTGTGGACGTCCTGAGCGTTTGTCGTCTTCGACATTTTCCCAGCCTTCTCTGAAACGTCGATACTACTCAAAAACTTGCGTTCGCGATAATACATCATAGCCTTACACATGCTTCGAAATTTCGTAAGTCCGGAGCACTCTGTCCCAAACGAACACAAAATTTAATATTCATTATCTGCTCAACAAACGCCATTTCTTGCAATCGCCGATGACTAAATGCATCCGGCTATAAAATACGACCCCGTTGCGAGTCACCGACCACGTGATTTGGAACAAATTCTTTTTAGAAAAGGGGAAGAATGTAATAACACAGAAATGTTATCGTTGTCACTCTACTGCAAAAACTTTCCACGTTATATGCACGCGTTGAATCCTATCTCATGTATGTGAGAACACCAACAAAAAGTCCTCAGAAATTTGCTGAGCATCAGTCTCGTTACACAATGGATATTTTGTGGAATCAGAACTGGAACCTATGACTTGATTGTGTCACATGTGAGTGTTTATTAATTTTGCACTATAAAACAACACAAGCTCTGTAGGTGGCGAACCGGGAGACTAAGTTCAAGTGAGGTGAAAGACATCTGACTTAACCCTCCTCTTTGCCTAACTTCAACACCACGTCTACGTGAGGATTTTGTGTCACATCTGATTTAACGTGCATCAGCACCTTTACACGGAGGATCTTCCGTGGCATTAGAATTCAAGCTGATGACACGCACGCCACGAGTTCGGGACCATGAACGCTATGCTATCGTGGTCACTGATTGGGTCTCGAAGTTGCTGCATTCTTTAATCTTAATTCTCTTGCTAATTTTCCAAGCGATGTAGTTAACCCGTTCAGTACAGGGCAATTTTTCCTGTTAAGCCTAACTCCATTTAAAAATTCATTACTGAAGTCAAATATAGGACAAAATTTATAATCATTCAAAATTCCGTAATCCCACCGTTGTGATCACTCTCCTCAGAACGCGGAAAACGCAATCTCACATATGATACCATATTCTATAAAGTGATCACATATGGTCCTGAAAAGGTTATGGTTATATGGTCCTGATATGGTCCTGAAAAGGTTAATATGTTCCTTAGAATTTTTAACAAGAATATACCACAAAAACTTTAAAATATTCAAAACAAAATTCAAAAAGTGACATTTTAATAATTTGCTAATGGTTATGTATCATTTCTAAAAAAATAAGCTGAAAATTGCATTATAGTAGCTTTAGTTTGCTGAAGAATCATCAATAGAAAATAAAAAAATATTCTGATGAAATATACCCTTAAAACTCAAAACACATAAGAAAGAATATGCATCGCAGTAAATATACAATAAAAAGAAAATTACTAATTTGATTTCGTACATGTAATTTACCACTAGTAAATATTTATTTAGAGCCCACTTAAAATTTTTAACTTTGGTTAAAGGCAAATATTTACAGTGTGTTTATTTATTATTGTTTATACACATGTTTTATAGCATATGAGAATATTTTAACACAAAAAAAATCAAATTTTTTCAATTTCCATGTACTAAATTGAAAATAGTTTAGTCGAAAGAATTTATATTCATTTCGTATAAATTGATAAAAACGTACATAATTACATAAATTAGTATTCATATCCTCATTAGGATATGTTTAATTAATAGAGAAATTAACAAATTTTTTTATTACATACCTCGTATTTCGAATTCTCTATTAGATATTTTCTCACTGTATTTTATTTGTTTCTTTTCTCGGGAGTAATTTCAAATGATTTAATTAGCGTCCTTATTTTATAAGACCCTCAGAATAGTTAATAATAAACTATTGACGTTAATCCAACTGGGACTCTCAAGCATGCACAAGATTAATAAGTTAGATCTGGTATGTAATATAATTTGCATCTTGTTTTTCTCTTTTCTGCTAAATTCTCTACCTATTATTAACTCGGAGTGCAAAAGTTGAATAAGAAATAAAGTAATCATAAGTAACATTTTACACTTTGATCTTTTAAATGCGCCTGGATGTGTATTCAAGATGTGATTTAAAACTTAATGATCGATATAAAATATGTGAGAATCCCCCTGGATCCCACCCTGGACACCAAGCTTAATTTGAGGCAAAGAACGACCAGATGACATTTTTACAATAACAATTATATTTATGCACTTGAATCAATTATCAACCTTCTAACTACAAAGATAAGTCAATATGTCTACGTCAACGTGATTGACCCTTACTATTAAATTAAATCACATTAATATGATACTAATCAACTATTAAACTTTATATCTAACGGGATTAACGGAATAAGAGGATCGAGAGATACACGCAATTTGAATTACTAGCGTTCATTAAATTACCACTAACTTTATTAGATATTTACTCTTATGGGCCGATAATCTAGATTTAAATCTCACCTTCCTTTTACTACCTCACTTTCCAGGCGTATCAAAATTTCCAATTGTAGATCACTGCCTAATGATCAGCGAGCCGCTAATCGTACAATCAACTTGAATCTCCTTAGAACACTGTCAACCTATCTCTTGGCGTAATAGCCTACTGTTAACTTACAACAATCTCCTTAAATACTTTAACTAATTTGTATATCCCGGTTTCTTCTTTTCGAGCTGGTTGGAAATATACGCGAATTTACAATCCCCAAAGACGCCTAAGAGTATTAGTGATAAAGTGCCGTACAGATTCGTCACAAATACAGTTAATTAATCGAGTAATCGATTGAAATATACCGTAAAATCCAGTGTATATAACGCGCATTTATACTTATAGCAGCAATATTTAAAATTTTTTGGTATATTCACCGTATAAATGCGCACCCCCATTTTTACGAAGCAACCTGAAATATACGTGCGCAATGCTCTCATGTTTTGAAGCCATTTATTCGAGGTATTGTTTTAAGCCTTAGAAAAAAAAATAGTATACTTCTAGAATTTCAGCCCTTTTTAAGTTCATAAGGAATGTCATTTCTTTTAAATGAACAGTATTCCGATTTATGCAGGTCTAATTTTTCCTGTGCTAATCTTTATTTTTAAAGCTGTCATTTTGATACCCGGCGTATAACGCGGACCCGTCAATTAATCGCCCACAAAAGTAGTAGATTATTTATGTAACCTTTCGTGTTGGCAAGTTTACACTTCTATTAGACATAAGATTTAAGGCTGTTTTCGCCATATGTACGAGAGCGTGAACTTGACGCGGAGCACATTTTCTGACAGAAAAAATACCTCAATTTTTTATAAAAATTTGTGACATTATAATTCATGCAACTGTCTATAATATAGTGTTTTTAAAATTTCAAAATATATTTCATAAATAATTAGTTTTTCCTTTTAACAGGAGAAGGGATATCTCATTTAGGATTACGGTATAGGAAAAAAATGCAAAACACATTTTATAAAAGAAAAAAAAATGTGCCAACTCGGATAAAAATGACTAGTATGATAAAATAAGTGGTTCTCTACAGCAGTGATTCCCAAAGTGGTCTGTATAGACCCCTAGGGGTTTATGACGACCTGAAAGGGGTCCATGTCACCGAAAAAATATTATTGTGGTCCATGAGGTGTAAATGGGGGTCTACGATAGTGGCTCTCATTAAACAAGATCGTGACTTTATTTATAAAAGGAAAATTTTATCAAGTGGAAACCAGACTTACCTATTGAACAAATTTATTTACTAGATGTAGTGAGGTAAATTTGCATTAACAACGTGACCGCATAAAATTTATTAAAACGAGGATTACATTTCAGCCTTTCTTGTGTGTGTATGCCAGAATTAAGCTAAAGGAGTACAATTTTGAACGTCGCAAATTTTCCCAGTTTCTAAATCGGCACAGACAATCTGCCTGGACAAAGAAGCTTTAACCTACGTTTAAAATTTAAATGTCCCTTTTTTAGATTTTTAGACTAAGTTTGAGAATGTTTTGGCTATCGTAATACCACAGTAAGTAATGAATTTATATGGTCACTTTGAAAATAAAAACGTCAGATTACAAGAATTAGGCACTAGGAATATGCACTAATGAAGATCTTAAAGTAATGTTGAGAAACGGATGTCCACAATTTTGGCTTTAAAAAGATATACCTGTTATTTATTCTATATTATGGAATATATTTAGAAAGTTTTCATTGTTTTCCGATTGAGAAGGAGTTTCAGTGTGCTTGACAATCTCCAAAACAAAACAAAAAAAAAAGACTAGACACTATTACCCGAGGCGATACTTAGATTTAAACCTGACAAGATTAATGCCAAATGTCGAAAATTTTTTATTGAATCCCCAGATTCATATTTTCCACTAAAAGCATTTTTTTTGCTCAGTTATTTTATCTTACAGTTATTATATATCTATTGATAAAATTTTAATTTAATTATTAACATGCGTTTTCCAAAGTTTTAAATACTATACTTCACTACAGTTTAAAATTTAAGTCTTTCAAAGCAAGTAGCTATATATACCTGCTATCAAAAACACATTTAATTTGACGAACTTGCAAACATTTAATATTTGGTAAGTAAGGGTCTACCCCAAACCGAAAAATCTGTCAAGGGGTCTATGAGGCAAAAAGGTTTGGGAACCTTTGCTCTACAGGATAGTGTATAGCCAGTATACTATTATATCTGAAAAAATATTCCGAATATGGCCTCTATTCTTTAACATTAGCCGAAGATAGCCTTAAGCGAATAAAACCAACATTTCACATACTAAGGTACCATTGAAATTTAATCACATGAAATTCGAACATATAATCGAGGTGTTAAGCACTTAAACTATCTTAAATCTTTAAAGTCTGCGAAATACAGAGAAGTCATTACCTTTAAACCGTGAGGCATCAAATAACACTTCTAAAACTTCACCATCTCACTCCCAACACTTAAGGAACACATCAGACTCAACTTCAGTCTATCGATGTAACACCCCATCCCCGTACTCAATCTCTTATTGGACCCTACCCCTTGCCGATTCTCAAATAGAGCATCTATCACATTTCCATGCTTAAACCACCACCCCACGCGCAACCTTCCCACTGGAGACATTTCCCAATGCAAACAAAATCTTAGCGCTCCCCCCCCCTTCGGACCCTGCCCTGAGACGGAGAGACAGCTCCCGAAATCTCAGCCTGAAAACAACAAGGGAAAATTAAGAGCTCCTCTTTCAGGTGATCGATCAAAGAGAGCCCAGATAGGGTCCGGGTCTTAAGCGGCCGTCATTTTGATGGAGGAGGCATGTCATTTGGCCTGTTATCCGGGTGTAGTCTTCCTTTTCCTGTAACTGCCGGACAGCACGGAATGGGAGAGGGGAGGTGGTAAGAAAATTGGTAGCCTTGGGGGAACTTTTCCTGCTGCAAGGCGTGTAGTCTTTCTTTCCTTCCCTCCACTCCCCTCTATTTACAAGGGTGGAGATCTAGACGAGATTTGGTAATGGCATCCGATTTTTCCGTGATTGTTTGGTTTTGAGATGTAATTTTGAGTAAGTTGTGGGACGGTGGGTGGTTATGATTTTTAAAGGGATATTGATGATGGTTGGTAAGGGTAAATACGGTAATTTGTCGTTTATAGTACGTCTTTTAAGAGCTTAACTACAAATGAAACTGTAAGATGTATGAAAGATAGAAGCCTTTTCATGTTAAGAGGACTCTTAAACTGAAAAATAGAGTTTATGTACTCGTACGCTTGTGTTTTGTTTTTAAAGGATATCTTTTAAATAAAAATAATTCTACGACAAAACTGATTGCCTTTAAAGATCTGCTTTTTATGAGAGGCATTTAAAAACATCTTGATCGTGACCAGTGGCGCACACAAGGGGGGGTCCTAGGGGTCCGGACCCCCCATAGCCCTTGTTTTTTTTCTGATTGGTTATAATCCTATGTATATACTACGTAAAATTTAATCATGCATTTGTTATTAATAATTAATTTTATTAATTAATGCTAATTATTCAATAATTAATTTTGTAATGTTTTTGTGCCCGAAAATCGACAAAACCAAAAGAATATGTTGGGCGGTGGTAGACTTTCGACCCTGGACACGTCCCCCCTTGAAAAACTTTGTGTTAGCTACTGATCGTGACCAATGTGCAAGGCTTCTCTTCACAGTGAATTATGAAGGGAAAAAAAAGCTGTGTATGTCGTCAACAACTATTTTATAATAAATGTTTCGGTGTTAAACTCTTTTATATGACCTCTTATTTCCGACAAAGCAAACATCTTGACAATTTTAGAGTGTTAATAAAGCTGTTAATTATTTGTTTAAGAAAAACCCTCTAGAACAGTGGTTCTTAAACTGTGGTCCATGGACCCCTGGTGTCCGCGGAGTATGTCATTTAACGTTGAGATTGTCCTCTTTCACAAACTCTGAAAGGCCTTGTGGAAAATGTGCCATACTAGCCCAGATCACTAAATTGTCCCCAATGAAGAAACTCTACCAAAACGTATTTTATATATAATCAAGAATATTAATATTATTTCAAGAATATTATCGGGGAGGCATTTTTGGGGTCTGCGATGTCAGACTGATACATAAAAGAGGGCGTGGAATTCGAAAGTTTAAGAACCACTGCCGCAGATAATTTGACAGTTCCAGAGCAGGAAATTTCCTATAGCAATGGTTGTAAGGACGCCCCCTCGGGTGCCCTTCTCCTTGATTATCAGCGTGAGCCAGAGGTGTAGGAATAACGAAAGAACTAGAAGCTGCCAAGATCTTAGTTTGACTTTATTAAGATCTTAAGACTTAAACTTCTAACAGATTAGATAATAATAATATATATGAGAGAATCTATGGTGGCTAAACACACAATATATATAATACCGAACTAACGTAACCCGGACCACTATCAATAACTAACTCGCCTAATCTCAATTCCAATACTCTCACAGGTCCTAATATTAAATAGTCACTACTACTTTAATGTCCATCAATCAATCCTACTGGAAGTTGCCGATTTACTGGAGTGCAATGGTATGCACCTTGACCTAATGGCTCACTGCCCCGAATAACTTCTGTTAGCTGTCAATTAATCTTTCCAAAACCTCATCACGCTTGAATCATTGATTATTATAACATTCCTTAAATTGCCACCCAGCTTGCCCCGAATAACTTCTGTTAGCTGATATTTAAGGTATCCTTAAGATTGCATCGTTCGGAACCGTGATTTTAAAAAAAAGCTTACTCTCTGATGGAACCGTGATTTTCCAAAACCTCATCACGCTTGAATCATTGATTATTATAACATTCCTTAAATTGCCACCCAGCGTACAAATGGATCATTTTCATAATATTTAGTGTCACTTAAATTAGACCACATGTATAAAATTGTTTTAAGGGCATTTTGACAAAAAAAAAAATGTATTTAAATACAATATTTTGGCAAAAAATTAACTTAGAATAATCTTTTTACAAAATGTTCTGCTTTTGTGAAAAATGCTTCTATTATAATAATATTTTGCCTGTATATAGCTCAGGCCTCTGTATAGAGGCTCAACTATGAATTTTGAAAAAATCACATAATTGTCAGAGTTACAACCAATTGAAATAATTATCGGCGTTTTTTTCTTAAAATTTCTCCCCTCTGTTGTCGTAAGCCATAGATAAACCCACTTCTAAGTTATATATTTCAAAAATTCTATTTGAGCTTCGGTACAGAGGTCTGACCTATATACAGGCAAAATATTATTATAATAAAAGCATTTTTCACAAAAGGAGAACATTTTGAAAAAAAAATATTCTAAGTTAATTTTTTGCTAAAATATTGTATTTAAATAAATTTTTTTTGTCAAAATGTCCTTAAGACAACTGTATGCATGTATTCTAATCTAAGTGACACTAAATATCATGAAAATTATCCTTTTATGCACTTTTGCAAAGTCACGGTTCCGAACGTAGTCGGATACCTTAAAAGCTTCCTAATTTGCATCTTTCCTTCACGCTTCACTTCTTGGATTTGGTTGGAAAAGAGTTGCTATGGATTCTGGCCCCAAAGAACCCAAAGGACATGTTAATGAAAAGACGCGTGAGCCCGTCACATTGTTCTTTAACTTCTGATCACCACGTCCCCCCTTATGTATTAGTCTGGCATCGCAGACCCTCAAGATTTTGAGCATCCCTCCCTGAATTAATGTTCTTGATCAAAATACATGTTCTAGTAGAGGTTTCTCATTGGGAGCAATCTAGTTATCTAATCTAGGATGGCACATCTCTCAATCTTTCAACAAGGCCTTTCAGTCTGGAATAACGTTATTCCCCTCTTTTGCAGACTGAAACATTAACGTTAACGTTATATCAGTGACTATGTGGACCCTGTAGAAAAGCGATGGGGACCACTAGGGGTCCATGGACCATTGTTTAAGAACTGCTGTTCAATAGCAATATTAGTACAAAAAAGACAACCAGTTCTCAATAAGTTAGATAAAAAAAGAAACGAGTCTTACAGTTGTCGCATATGATGTGTAACATCTGACATGTTATCGTGGTAAATACGCAATATTAACTCTTTTCCTGAAAAAAATATGAATCGGGTATGATTGGAAATAATTTTCTATCGAATAATTATATCTTTAATGAAAATTGTATTTAATTAACAAAAGGAGTAAAAAAAGCAATATTTTATCAAAAATAATTATTCTTGTTCAATTTGGGGAAGAGTGGAGACCACAGAGTTATGATAATTAAAATATGACACATGTACTTGTGATATCAAAGTATTTAAAAACCGTTGAGAAACAGCGTCAATAACAGTACCACTGTCAGCAGTCGAAACATTCTAATTTATGTTTATTTCAAGCTTGAGTTCATCTTTCATAAAAGCTATGAGCGGCTCAGCTTTTGGAAAACTGAAGTTAAAGTGAAAATCACCACTCAAAATCAGGGAAAGCGAGTGATAATTTTATAAAAGAACAGAACTACCTTCGTTATACGGTTAAAGTACAAAATGCAGGAAATCTTTAATTTTTTTTAACCGTTTGATTCGAAGAAATGTATACGACCACCGAAATCACTGTTTGTACATTTTCAAATAAGCATTCTGCCGCACTTACGTCATCCAATATCATAACTAACAGATTTAGAGTCAAGTGCTCGAGTGCTTGATGGCTACTAGAGTTGGGGGTAGCGAAAAGACACAGCCACACACTCTCATTGGTCAAATCAAGTAGCGCGCGCTTACATCACATCATGTTACACACATCCGTCCCTTTTCACGAAATCACTCCCAACAAATATCCAGCAACCGAGAGGAAAGATGTTACACATCAAAAATACTTAGTCCTACATTGAAAAAAAAAACGGTAACATTTCGAAAAAATATCTCGTTTTGAATTTTAGTTTAACTCATTCTTTTCAAGGTCACGAACTCGTGTTTAGAGTGTCTCGGGTTCGAGTCCTGGTGAAAACCCGCCGTGTAAATGGGGTCGATGTACGTTGAATCTGTCAAGGCTCAATGTCCTCCCATTGGTGTGGTGAATTAATTTAGGAGAGGGGTGTCAGCTAAGGCTTCGTCTTTTCATCCCTTGACCATGGTTCAAAATTACGTGGTCCCTCGCCAATAGCCCTAGTGTAACTTTATACTGGGACGTTAATTTAACTGTATCCCTTTCTCTCTCATTATGTTCAACCGATTTAATTTATCTCTCGATTCTATTATGTTAACCAGTAGCGCACACAAGAGGGGGTCCGACCCCAAAGCCCTTGATTTTTTTTCCGATTGATTATAATTCTAAGTATATAGTTCGTAAAATTTAATTAATTACTTGTTATTAATGATTAATTTTATTAATTAATGCTAATTATTCATTCAAAAATTAGTTTTTAATGTGTTTTGTTCCCGTAAATCGACAAAATCAAAAGGAGCATGATACAAGAATGGTGAACTTTCGACCCAGGACTCCCCCTTGAAAATTCCTGTGGGCGCCACTGATGTTATCCGATTCTATTATTCTGCGATTTATCTATCCATTTCTTCCATCAGCGGAGCATTTGTTCTTTGCTTATTTAGGTTCTGTAACACATACTAAATTTTAATTTTAATTTAATTAATAGATGCTTAAAATTAACATGAGTTTTTTTCTCTACGCTTAACTACAGTTAGAAATTTAAATCTTAAGCAAGTAGCACCATACCAGCCGTTAAAAACACATTTGAAGGTGATGAATTTGCAAAAATTCAATATTACGTAAGCAGGGTCTACTCAAAACTGAAAACACGGCAAGGGGTGAGAAAAAAAATTGGGGGCCTCTGGTTTAGGTGAAGGATATTGGTAAGGACAATGAGTCTAATAACAACTTGGGCTATCTTCTGTATGGTTGAAGATATGATTAACAGTAGATCTGATCTAATGCGTTAAGTTAGCCACTTATTTTGTCAATAGTTAAAATGAATATCATTTTAAGATTTCCAGTAATAAAAATGACTGATGTGTGTGGTCCGATTTATTTCTTAAAACTATATTTTCATGACACAATAAAATGACTTAAAGAATTGATGAATGAATGGCTTGTAATTTCTAGACTTTCTCTTTAGTGTGTTTTGTGAAAATAAAATTTAAAATAATTTAAATATATATAAGTCTCTCACATACAAAATAAATTTTTCATAGATATTTAATTTATTTACAAAAGAGATCCTCTAGAAGTCCAATGCACTGAAAATAATGCTAGAAGGAAATACGGTATGTATTTGAAAGGTGTGAATGTACCTATTAATTTTACCTTCTGAAATTTTGTAATAGACAAGTAGATTAGTATATAAATTTAAATGTTTCAATTTCAAAAATATACATAAGTCTCTCATACAAAATAAATTTTTCATAGATATTCAATTTATGTACAAAAGATCCTCAAGAGGTCCAAAGCACTGAAAACAATACTAGAAGGAAATACGGTATGTATTTGAAAGGTGTGAATGTAGCTATTAATTTTACCTTCAGAAATTTTGTAATAGACAAGTAGATTAGTATATAAATTTAAATGTACCAGACCTTTGCATTTCACACATAATTTAACACATTACTACTATTATACAAATTTAAAGCACTATTTATAATTTCAACTCATTTCTGTAGCAACGATAACAGTTTATCACGATCTTGATCTGACATAACAGCTAAATTACTACAGTAATAACGATTTTAACTAATCTTCCCATCTTGCCTGTGCGAATACATGGCTAGGAAATAGACTTGTAATCTGAATACGTCGACTCATCAGTTGGAGACTAATTATTCCGCTAATGAAGCGAAAAGTTTGAGCGCCATTAGTCTGGGTAGTTCTCCACGCCATGTCTGGAAAGTTATAATTATATTCCCGGATAATAGGAATCAAGTCTTTATCCGAGAGATGGAAATTAGACACCTGTTTAACTTAGCAAAAGTTACTTGGGTGTTAAATGTTTGGGGAGAATTTGTACACAATGTAACATTGGGTTGTTCAGAAAGTAATTTTGATTCCTCCCAATACTGAGAATTTTATGGGATTTTTTCACTTCCTACTTAAGCCGCATTGTCGTTATACAAGGTGGGGTGGGGAACTTCCTTTTTTAAAAATGCATTAAAACTCTTTACGTGTTTCATTTGACTTTATTGTCATTATCCGCCTACCATCCAACATTGGAAATTGAAATTTACACAGTTTTAACCCTTTATCTATCGACGGTACTTATAAGTACCATTCAGTTTAAAATAACATAGAATAACCAATTTTACGAATATTCTGACAATACTTAGCAGGAATATTCTTTGAAATCCACTCTTCCAAGATATATGGCAGCACGGGTTCTATGATGAGTATTTTAGCGGGGAAGGTGAATAGCTGACGGCGTTTCCATCGGATTGCAAGGATTATCATTTTTGACCCGAAAAAATAGTTAATGTCAAAATTTAAATGTCTTATTTTTTTGCATGTTAATGAGGACCTTAGAAAACGATTTGAGTCTTTATTTTAAGTGAACAGTGTATATAATTAATTTTACAGTGGAATATCTTTAATTAATTAATTAGCTTTAATGGATTAAATTTCCCTAAGTTGAGTATTTTGTCTATATCTATTGTCTATGTTATCTTTGTCTAGTTGAGTATTTTGTCTATTGTCTATGTATATCCCTTAATTTTCAATGTAGTGATCCAAAAAAATATTACATGAAAAAAACTGCAGTAAATCATAATGCGGCAGATAAAGGGTTAAACACAATGTCTATAAATGTCGCTCTTTTTTATCAATACACTGATGCAGTCGATTTCGAAAACTTTGAGTCACCTTTTTAAGCATATTAACCGGGGATATTGTCAATTTCGGCTCGGATTTGGTTCCTTAGGTCTTCCAGGGTCTTGGTGCGATCTTTATAAACCAGGGACTTGAGATAAGCCCAAAGGAAGTAATCAGGAGGAGGTAAATCAGCTGAGTACGCAGGCCAGTTTTCGTCCCCTCGCAGGGTGATCAGTCATTCGACGAAGGCTTCTCTTAAAATATCCATGGAAACCCTGAAAATGTGGGTTTTTGTCCCATATTGCTGTTAAGATCCCTTTCTTGGTGAACTGGTAATAAGAATTGTCGGATCATTGTCACGTCCCAGTCTGAATTGACACACGAACTCGCTCCACATTTTCAAGTGTTCTAACGGTCTTCAGAGGTCCTTTCCTTTCTTTGGAGGCATTCGCTGTTGCTCTGAAGGCATCCATCCACATTAAAATACATTTAAGATCAGGAACATGACCTCATGGAGGAATATCGAAGTGACGACGAAAGACACGTTGAACTGCAATCACCGACCGACCTGTTGCTCTGAAGGCATCCATCCACATTAAAATACATTTAAGATCAGGAACATGACCTCATGGAGGAATATCGAAGTGACGACGAAAGACACGTTGAACTGCAATCACTGACCGACCTGTTGCTCTGAAGGCATCCATCCCACATTAAAAAATACATTTAAGATCAGGAACATCCATCCACACTTCACCGACCGACCTGTTGCTCTGAAGGCAAAATACATTTAAGATCAGGAACATGACCTCATGGAGGAATATCGAAGGACGACGAAAGACACGTTGATTTGCAATCACCGACCGACCTGTTGCTCTGAAGGCATCCATCCACATTAAAATACATTTAAGATCAGGAACATGACCTCATGGAGGAATATCGAAGGGACGACGAAAGACACGTTGAACTGCAATCACCGACCGACCTGTTGCTCTGAAGGCATCCATCCACATTCAAATACATTTAAGATCAGAAACATGACCTCATGGAGGAATATCGAAGTGACGACGAAAGACACGTTGAACTGCAATCGTCGACCGACCTGTTAGAGAAATACGCCTCCACGGCAAAAGTGTGCTGCTGCCTCGACCACAACATGTTCGAGACTGAGACGGTCAGGAACACAAGTATCCCACTCCATCCCTTCCACCTAACCCCTCCCTTTCTTTCTTACATTACTGGAACATGTTCAAAATAGGAAGTTCCCGCGTTTCACCCTGTATATGTTAATAAATCATACAGTGAACCTTGTTGATGAAAAAGTGTTCGACTCAGAACAGTAGTCATTATTTTTTTTTCGAGATCCAATCAAATACGGAAAGTCGATGGTAGCTGAGTCGAAAAGGTGAAAATGATCTTCAAGCAAGAAAGAGATGTGTGTATTAACAAAATGCCAGTGCTCAAACTGGTTTGCTAAATTTCTTTCCGGTAATTTTGTAGTTAAAGATGCACCCCGTACTGGATGGTCAGTTCAAACTAGGCAAAATAATGACACTGAGGGTGCAAACCACCGAATAACAACTCGTGAGATCATTACGAGATTAAGTTTATTGAATTTGAGACCGTTCATTATCGTACAAAATGTGTTAGTTTAATTCGAAATTTTATGTATGGGTTCCTAATGTTCTTAAAAAAAGAAATTTGTGCCATCACGTTGACGTCTGTGAGATTTGCTATACTAAAACGTTAAGAAAATTATCTATTTTTGAAGCGTATCAATACTGGAGAAGACAATGTTAAACGCGCGTTAGACATCATTGAGTAAAAATGTGAACCAGCTCTCTCAAAGCACTTCAAAAACCAATATCCATCCAAACAAGTGTCTGTTTGGTGGGATTTCAAGAAAATCTTTTTTTTTTTTTTTTGAGTCTCTGCCGGACAAAACCACTATCAGTTTTGAAGTGTACTGTCAACAACAAATCGAATGACTCACTCCAACAGAAAAGGCCAGAATTGATCAATAGAAGAAGTATAGCGCTCCACAAGTTCACGCAAGTTTAATAACTCGCCAAAAGATTTTCCAGTTTGGGGGGAGGATGTACTACTACACCACAGATATGAAAAATTTAGATTATTATTTTCCCAATACAAACAAAGTCTTTCAGATGGCAAAATCTTTACTTCAAATGAAGACGTCCAAAACGACTCGGATTAGTTTTTTGCCAGAGAAAAGTTTTATGAGGGTGGAGTCATAACACTTCCAGAAAATTTAACAAAACGTATTGGACCACAAAATAGAAAATATATTATTCAATAAAATATCGGGTGTTTCTAAAAGAATATCGGAGTTTTAACGCTTTACAGTATTCATTACATATAACATATTAGTATGACTCATACATCGAATGAAAGAGCAACTGAAACAGTTTTGTTTGCTGGCATGTGTGCACGTGCGTGCAAAACGTATGAACCCCCTTCTCACCGAACAGCGCGCTAGTAGAAAAATGCCAACTTGTGAACAGAGGCGTGTTGTGTTCTCCAGTTTGCAAAAACAGAAACTGCTATTATTGGGCAACGAGCGTTCCGTATTAAGTTCAGTAATAACATAATTAAAGATAATAACATTCATCGGTAGTATCATCAGTTTGAAGCAACTAGCTGTCTTTGTAAAGGTAAAAATATGGGACGACCGAGCCTGTAACTGGTAACCAACTGCAACTAGTTCTGCTTATCTTGATGCTCTACAACTATGGCTATTTCCTCAATTGGAAGAAAGTGAACTAGATAGCTTCATTGGGCAGCAAGATGGTGCCCCGCCTCTCTGGCATCTCTCAGTACGCGATTGGTTAAACATCACTGTACCCAACCAAATGGATTGGCTGCAAAGGGCCTCCCGATGAAGCTTGTTTCGCATGACCCTCACGTTCACCCGATCTGATTTTTATCTGCGGGATTCATAAAGGATTGCGTGAACGTTCCTCCGCTACCAGCTGACCTTCCAGACTGAAGACACAGGATGGAAGCAGCGCTGTTGCAAGAATTTCCTGAAAATCCTCACATTGAAAAAAGTTTGGGATGAATTTGCCTATCGACTTGATATGGGCCGTGTGACGAATGTGGCTCACATTGAACATTTGTAAACTTGTATGTAAAACTGTTTTAGTTACTCTCTCATTCATAGTATGAATTATACTTGTAAGTTATATGTAGTAAATGCAGTAAAGTGTTAAAACACCAATATTCTTTTAGGAACACCCGGCATTTGTACACTATAAGAAGATCATCTTTCATTTTAACCCCAAGAAAGGAAATTACTTTCCTAATAACCCAATACAATTTTCAATGCAGCTTGCATTTCTATGGGTTGGATTTTTTTCCACCTTCAGTATGATGGAATTTGCCAAATGATTTAGGTCAGGAATTAATTGGATGAAGACGGTAGTGCACACAGGAATTCTTCAAGGGGGAAGGGGGGTTTCGGGGTTGAAAGTTCACCATTCTTGTATCATACTCCTTTTGATTTTGTCAATTTTCGGGAACAAAACACAGTAAAAAACTAATTTTTGAATAAATAATTAGCATTAATTAATGGAATTAATCATTAATAACAAGTAATTAATTAAATTTTATGTACTATATACTTAAAATTGTAATCAATCGGAAAAAAAATCAAGGGCTTTGGGAGGAGGGGGCTGGACCCGCAGGACCTCCCTTGTGTGCGCCACTGGCTGAGGATGCTTTTTTAGAGTGATGGGTATGAGATCTCTCTGAATCAAGAGCCCAACATAAGCTTTAGAACGGGCTAGCAGCTCCAAATCTGTATTGTATGAACTGGGACTTCTCGAGGTCTTCGCCGTTCGTAGACTAAAAAAATACAGAAGCTGCTGAACAAAAAACTGGTTAATTAATTCTTTATAAACGTCATATACCTGGAAGCAAGACACTATTCCGAATGAACCTTGCAATTTCAAAACATAATCAAGTAATGAAGAATTTCCGTACCACACTAACGTGAATATTTTGAGTTACAGTGATTTAATTTACATCAACCCTACTGTAGGTGTAGTTTTTAACACGCTTTATTAGCTTCACCTGTATGTAACGGAATCTTGGAACTCGATTTTAACCCTCTGTAAACGATCAGATTAATTCGAAATTTTGCACACTTGTCAAGGGCCGATAACAATACAATAATTTCATAATTTTGCTCCATTATCCTGATCAGGATTATCAGGATTACCGATTTTCCATTTCCAGATTTGGCGACTAATTCCAGATCCCATTTCTGGATTTGGCGACTAATTCCAGATTTCGGGACTTAAAAATTAAGTTACAACCCTAAGGCGAAAACGTTTATGGTTAATACAGATACAACAAACAAAAAACAATGTATAGTAAAAGCGTGGACTTGTAGTTTTTTAAACTATCATTTATTTAATATGGCACAAAGACTCAAAACCACCTCTCGATAGAAACAATACCAAGAAATACATGATATGCGGCCAAGAAATAGATGATGATGTTATGATAATTATGAGGCATATCTTCAGAGTTCACGTGTGTATGATAATCCACTTAAATTAACATCTTAAACTTTGTATTTATAAACATTTATTTTAACAGGAAAAATATTATAGAATAAAAAGGATCGAATTTTTGCTTATGTAGATATTTGTGAAAAATTTTAGTTTAAAAATATTTATAAAATTTATAACTATTCGAATGTTTTTAGGTAGAAAAATGTATTTTTAGAACGTGTTAAATTCGCGTTTAAATAAAAATAGACAACTCAATCCAAAATATATACCTAATTTTTAAACCGCGTTAGAATGGAACCGTATTCTAGGATGTCATGTATGAAGGTTTTGCTAATTTTTTAACAGTGTTGGAAGTGAAACTATGTTATGGGGTAGTTTTCATCGGAACGCATTATTGTGAGCTGATAGAAAGTGATACCTTCGTAATACACTCATGTCCATAAATTAAGGATAATGAAGTTCAGGCAAAGAAAGAGCCAGAAGCAAAACGAATTTGACTTATTTGTAAAGTCTATTTATTAAGCAAAAGATAAAAAGCAAAAAATATGCTATATGTTTGACATATTTATTAAAAATTGCGATTTTTACTCCCTGGAGCAAATTTCAAAAAAGAACCTATTTACAAAAAACAGTATAACATGGTTAGTATGATGGTTAATACGGAATATGTCTCCCGGACGATGCAATACAGGCCTTACAACGCCCAGGCATGCTGAGTATCAAATTATAAATCAGATCTTGGGGAATATTACACCACTCATCAAGCAATGCCCTCCGAAGTTCCGGTAGACAGGTGGGAGGGGGTTGACAGGCAACGATTCGTCGGTCAAGCATATCCCACACATGCTCTATTGAATTCAAGTCCGGTGAGTATGCTGGCCAATCCATACGGGTGATATCCTCCGATTGAAGGCATTCGTCTACAATGTTTGCACGGTGAGGACGGGCGTTGTCATCCATAAACAGAAATTTAGCACCCATGGCGCCCCGAAACAAACGTACATGTTGTTTCAGAATGACATCCCGATAGATGTGGCCTGTCATCGTTACACTCTAAACATGCAGGTCTGTTCGGGAACCAAGAATAGTTCCTCCCCAAACGAGCCATCCTGCACCACCGTAACGGTGTCGATCAATGGTGTTCTCTTGGTGGTAACGGGTACCTGGCACTCTCCATATTAAAGTCTGGCGAGAATCAGACTGCAAACTAAACCTGGACTCGTCGGAGAGAAAACATCACACAAGACCACTGTTGTGGTGTTCACAATGCATGCTCTCTACTCCAGGTTAATCGCAGGCGACAGTGAGTTGTGGTAAGTGGAACACATCTGACAGGCCTACGAGCATATAGACCAATGTGCCCTAAGCGTCTGTACACGGTCTGCCTTGAAACTGTCGTACCGGTAGCTGAAGAGAGCTGACGAGACAGGTCTGATGCTGTGCTCCGTCTGTTTCTTTTGGCAGTAACTGCCAAATATATATATATATATATATAGCGGTCCTCATTCGGCGTTGTAACTCGGGGGCGACCTGTGCTGTAACATCTACTCCCATTACCATCATTTTCGAATCGTTGTCAAAGCCTGGAGATGACACTCTGGACGATTCCAAGTTCCACGGATACTTCCAGCTGGGTACGCCCACATTCCAGTCGTCCAATAATTCTACCACGTAAAAAATCATCCAAATGCTTCCTTTGTGCCATAACTATGCGGTTATTGCACTGAAAGGATTTTAAAGTGCTTGTGAACAATTTTAATTCTTTACCACCATTCCTTATATACCCCTCTCTTACACTCTCGTCATTGTGACGTACTATCCGCGCCATCTGGAGGTTTCCTGTAATTTGCATATTCTTCTTCAAGATGTGTGTGATAATTCTACAGGTGAAATTTTTATTTAAGAGTTTAATTTCTGTGTGATTCTGAATTATCCTTAATTTATGGATATGAGTGTATCATGAACAATGAAAAATATATAGTATGATTTTATATTACTTAAAATCTACTATTAAAACACCGGAGTCCCTGATATATGTAAAAACAAGAAATACAAAAAAACAAAACAAAAAAAATTAAGTCAATTCCTACTTGGGTCAACAAAGAAAATTTTTATTTTAGTTACTTTTTATTAAATAGTTACAACAATGGCGCACACAAGGGGGGGAGTCCTTGGTGTCCGGCCCCCCAAAACCCTTGAATTTTTCCGATTGGTTATAATTCTAAGTATATAGTACGTAAAATTTAATTAAGTATTTGTTACTAATGATTAGTTATACTAATTAATGCTAATTATTTATTCAATAATTAGTTTTTTACTGTGTTTTGTTCCCGAAAATCGACATAAATGAAAGGAGCATGATACAAGAATGGTGAACTTTCGACCTCGGACCCCCCTCCCTCTTCAAATATTCCTGTGTGAGCTACTGAGTTACAATTAATATAAATATGTATATACATATGACAGAATCACAATATTAATTGACACAATAGAACGCGATTTTCCTTCATATATAGGGAATTGGACTATTATTTTTGTTTTTTTGTTACTTTTTATTCATTCACTAAATTTAATTATTCTAATAAAATAGTATGGTAAAAAAAAAAAATCAAATTCTCAGGAATTAGGCCATTCCAGGTGGGATTCGAACCCACAACTTTTAGATTAAAAGTCTAACGCGCTACCCATTGCAATACAGAGACACAACGAACGATTTTCCTTTCTATATATACTGTTGGACTATTAATTTTGTTTGATACTATTTATTCACTTTTAAATTTAATTAATGAATGAATATTTGAAAAAAGTGTATTAACATCAAGAGTTATCCACTACAAACTTAAAAAATATATTTGAACTCTCTTGAATAGATGAATATAGAAAGTATATATTTTATATTTATAGCTATTTATATATTATAGATATATATATATATAAATATGAAATATTTTTATATTTCTAAAACTGCCGTGGCGAGAGTGGATGTTATTATTGTAGCAAACCAAAGGATAGGGCGTGACCGTTGGTGGGTTTCCTGTATGTTGATGCATTTTCTATGGAAAGATCGACGAGGCAGTCTGGTAAATTAGTAATCCAATTTATTGAATATCTTGAAGCACCTAGGCATATTAGTTACGATGAACATGGACGACACAACACAGACAAAGAAACTACAACACACAACACAAAGCAGCTGGCTACATGACTACAGACAGAAGAGAGGAGAGAGAGCGATTTCCAGAGACATCGGTTTTTATACCTTACTTTAGAAACCACGTGACATTTTTGTGATAAGAGCTCTGATTGGTTACAATGGGTGGGAAAGGGATTTATGATGTAATAATATTAGTCGATTACGATTAAGATCAGGTTGTTAGTTTCGAACCAAATAATTAAAAGATTATTTGAATATTATTAAAAAGAGTTAATTAAAAGGATGCTAGGGGGAATTATTATATATATATATATAGGGAGAGAGTGAACTAATAGTAGGAATTGAAAAAAAAAGAAAAAAGTTTTTATGTAAAGCTACACCACCATATACTCAAAAAATTTCTTTAAATTCCTTAAATTTCAACTAAAATTTTACTAAACTAAGTTAGTGGTATGACTTTATTCCCTCTTTTTCCTCCCAAAATTTTGAAGTTATAAAATAGGGTTTTTTTTAAAAATCTATTCCTTACATTCATAAGATTAGTGCAAATAAAAATAATTAAAAGTTTTGGATGAACTATCAACATTGAGTTTTAATACCTCTCAGATAACATCATTAATGCTAAAAAAACTCCATTGTTCTGTATCATTTGCTATTTGACGCACTTTTATCCTGATCATCATTATTCAGCTTTGCAATAAAACTAAAAATAAAACCCGGTATCTCTTTTCATTTCAATGCTTGCAAAAGCAAGGTCATAACAAGTGTGCTCTTTCAATACCAAGGACACATTGAAACATTTTGCGAAATTTAGAGGACGTAGCTTTCTTTACATACAAAATCAAATCAATACGTAGAAAAGAATTTCAAATTATATTAAAGAAGCAAAAAAAAAAAAAAAAAAAATGCAGAAATGGTAGGATTTCTATTTAAAAAATCATTACATCTGTAGATGTATTTTTGAAAGTAAGGACAATATGGATTAACAGAATAAAAACTGAGTGATGTTTGAATGCATAAATGTATCATAACTTGTACAGTTGTGCGTGTATGTGCGTTTATATAAGGAATATTGAAAAGCTAGAGATTCGTTTAGTATATGTGAAATGAATAATTATTGGTAAAGTGAAAGACATTGTAATATTTTTTACATAATAGCTGTACTTTTATACAATCATAAATTCTAATATAACCTTCAAATTTAATGAAGTCTAAATTTAATACATGTGCATTATGTGGTACGCATTTTAAAGGGAATAATTCAAAAACTAAGTAATGTCGAGATGCCAAATAAATAAAGGTAAAAGATGATACAAAATAATTCGAATCATTTTTTGCGCAAAATAAAGAAGATTAGTGAAAAATAAACCCATTAAAAGTATGGTTAAACTGTTTAAGGTATCCCACTACGTTCGGAACCGTGATTTTAAAAAAGCGCATAAATGGATAATTTTCATGATATTTAGTGTCACTCAGATTAAAATACATGCATAAAATTGTTTTAATGACTTTTTGAGAAAATTTTTTTTATTTAAATATAAAATTTTGGCAAAAAATTAACTTAGAATAATCTTTTTTCCAAATGTTCTCCTTTTGTGAAAAATGGTTCTATTATAATAATACTTTGCCTGTATATAGCTCAGACCTCTCTACAGAGGCTCAACTATGAAATTTTGAAAAATTCACTTTATTTTCAGAGTCACCACCCATTGAAATAATTATTCGCGTTTTTTTCTTAAAATTGCTCCCCTCTGTTGTTGTAAAATATGAATAAACCCACTTCTAAGTTATACATTTCAAAAATTCTAGCTGAGCCTCTGAACAGAGGTCTGAGCTATATACAGGCAAAATATTATTCTAATAGAAGCATTTTTCACAAAAGGAGAACATTTGGAAAAAAGATTATTCTAAGTTAATTTTTTGCCAAAATATTGTATTTAAATAAAATTTTTTTTGTCAAAATGTAATTTTATGCATATATTCTAATCTAAGTGACACTAAATATCATGAAAATTATCCATTTATGCACTTTTGAAAATCACGGTTTCGAACGTAGACCTTAAAGAATAATTCTATTTCTAATTGATACTTTCACAAAATATAAATATCGATAGCAAAAATTAAAATATCAAAAATTCATTTCTAAAAACGTGTTTCATCATACTATTTTTTTAAAAGCAATCACGATACTTTTTATAGCTTTTATTAATACGTGTTAGTTATGAAATGCACTTTAAAATACTAAAAATAACACGTAAAACTAATAAAATAAGAAATAGGATATTAAAATATCTTCTTCACAACGCTTTTGAAAAAACAAAATCTACATAATAAACCTTATTACATAATCTATCTAAAAATGGATGTTTGTATCTATGAATTCGCTTCCCTCCACCACCGTTCAACCGATCACTATGAAAACTGGCATGTATATGTATTTTTTGTGGGGAAGGTTTTTGTACTATCGTCTATATTGCAGCTCTCCACAAAGTGGCTCTACAGCATATCAACTTCTGCCCAGTTCAATCAATCACCAAGTTGCCAATATGGTCGCCAAAAATGACGCCAATTCGGCTCTATTGCCAACATTTCGCTATGTTTCCATTGAACCATCATTATAATGTAAGGAATGGCGTTGCTTGCGAATATTACAATTTTAACACTAAAAATACAACAGAAAGTAATATTAAAGTGTTACACATCCATAGATAAATTATTGACATTATTTTAAGCGTTCAATACACAAAAATTGTGAGAATGTGTTACTTTTGCTGAACAGAGATCAGCTTAGGAAGGTGTTTTCAAAAATCAAAAGAGAGTTACAGGGCGCTATAAATAAAAACAAAAATTCTTTTTACTAGCTATAAGTCTACAGATTTAAAATTTATCAAATATGTTTTTTTTTGTTCAGCTGAGATATGCAAAAAGCTTTTTTTTTTGTTTAATTTGCAATTCACTTAAAACTAACTCATTAAAAATTTCTTTCAATCTTCTTTAATCTTCCTTGCAGCACCATGCAAAGGACAGGTATATACTAGCTATTTTAATATATATTAATACAATATAATCAAGAAACGTATTCGAAACAGAATTCGAACCTCGAAAACACACACACACATCCAGGTAGTTTTCCATCTTCTATAACCTAATTTAGCGATAAAAAAACACATAGTAATAAAGTATAAAGAAAGCAAATATCCCGATTAATAATAATTCCCCTTTACTAAACTCCATTGTACTTTGTATACTTCCGAAAAGAAAAGCAGTGAAAGAAAGACCTCAACCAAAAGTAGAAATTCGAAGCGAACAAAGCCGTAATTGCGAACCTTAATTTGTTCCCTTTTTTTTATCCCTCCAGGAATACTATCGATTATTTTCCCTTTCCTTATGATTTCATATGATCTTTTTCTCAAACACAAAGTAAGAGAGATATAAAAGAAAAATAATCGCAGAAAAGTATGATGGGAAAAATGGAGGGAAAATTGTAGGTGACAAGGGTACGTAAGTTCCCTAAAAATAAGTAAAGTAAATATAAAACTAGACAAGCAACCGGAAACAGTTATTGCTCTGAAAAGAACATGGAATTGTAAGCCCCTTCGGAGTATTTTAGTTGAAAGTGGAGTGCGGATGAGGAATTTTTATTTCCTTTGCGACATGTTTTTGGGGATTTAATAGCGAAAAGTATTACGGATAAAATAACTGCTCTTCCAAGTTCGGAAGAGTTCAGATTTTTATTTTGGTGCTGGAGAGAAATATCGGGGAAAAATAATAAGATGATGACGTAAATGATTTTAAATTGTGTGTTGAACCTTTTTGTGAAATTTATTTTGCTTTTATTTGTATTATAAAAGCAAAAAGCTTTATATCTGTGTAAAAAAACAACTTATATTGATATTTGTTTTTTCTTTATTAAATATGAAAATATTTATTAGTAAAATGACCAGTAGCGCACACAGAAGCTTTCCAGGGGGTAGGGTCGAAAGTCCAACATTCTTGTATCATGCTCCTTTTAATTTTGTAGATTTGGGGAACAAAAACAGTAAAAAACTAATTATTGAATAAATAATTAGTATTAATTAATAAAACTAATCATTAGAAAAAAATATTTAATTAAATTTTACGTATTATATACTTAAAATTATTATCAATCGGGGAAAAAATCAAGGGCTTTGGGGGGTCCGGACTTCTAGGACACCCCCTTGTGTACGCCACTGGCAATGACATTTGTTTCTATTTCTAATATTTCTTAAGTGGTAACATAGCTTTAAAGTAACCGACTACGTTCGGAAACCGTATTTTATTTATACTGCTTTTACTTTTTTTTTTATCCACATCAAATCTCTTACTTTTCAACAGAGCTAATAAATCTTTCCATAGCGCCATAGGCGCGAGACTCTTATCAGGCATCCCCCAGTCATATTCTTAATTGCTTGAATTTTACTACTGACGAGGTTTTAGGAAATCCAATTTTATTTTTGGATTTTTTTGGCGATTTTTTGTTTTATGGACATGGTGTAGCTAATAAGCGCCATCTGGGATAAGAAAAAACAACAACAAACAGCTTTTTTTGCTAGAATATCATACATTTTTACTACCATCGAAGTACTATACATTTATACGCAACACACACGAATAAAACAATTAATTTATGTGTGGATTGTGATGGATAAAAAAAAAAGGTTTATCTGTTGCTTGTGATTTTTCAAAAATATTGTAGCTACAGGATATGGCAGTATATATATAAACCTTTTAACTTGAATAAATCTCTAAATAAAAACACAAAGTACAAATCTGGTATATTTCTTAAATGCTTTTTTTAAAGAAAAACTCCAAAGCAACAGGTTCCAAGCCATTTCTGAATAAAAAAATTTTAACATAGAGAACATAATTTATATGTTCAATGAAAATGGTTGTGAATTTAGGAGACATGGTAAGATTTACATATAATTCTTTAATTTAATGATTTTCTAAATATTTTGGTTGCCCCCTATGTGCATTTATTATGCAAAACATATTTTGTGCTCAAAATACCATAAAAAGCTAATCATTTAATTTTTTAAAGAAAGATTTAAAAATTTATATGATGCGATTTTAAAAGGCTATTCCTCCTACAAAAATTGACTTACACTCATAATCCGATTTACAAGTATGTCGAACTATGCATAACAAAAGTTGGTATGGATTTTATGACAACATGATTGATATTTGTAAATACAACCTTCTTATGAATGCTTTCGGACAGGAGGTATATTCAACAGTTGTTATTGGTACACACAACAATAGCCCCTGTGCCATTAATGCACATGCTCCAATATTTTTTGACAATTGAATTAAGACTAATTAGTGTAAGGCACACGACCAAATGTTCAGCGGTCACAGGATGACCAGAGTCACACAGAGTACAGTTCGGTGAGTCAGCGATACCAATTCTGTGAAGATGAGATCTCAGACAGCCATGCTCTGTCAAAAGTCTAAAATGAGCTACAACAGCTTTTCGAGGAGCCACAGGACGGGTTCTTGTTCAAAATTACCCAGTTCTTTCCCTTCGACATCTTAGCCACTTCCATTTTAAAATTATAATTAAACGCCATATTAGAAAAGAGCCTTAAGGAATTAAAGGTTAAGAAGAATAAATTAATGAAGTATTCTTTTGTCCTGTGCATTGTGCTTTAAATTGTCAGCGCCCTCTACCAGTGATATTTTTTTAAACTAAAAATACTTTTGCCACTAAAAGAAATCCAATTGTCTAGCAAATCGCACTTCTGTATCATCATTTCTTCCTTTTCCATGAATTTGTTAAAGTTCAAACGAACTTTTGACGCCTCTTGTATTCCTCCACCTAAGACGGTTGGGTCATGGAAAATAGTTCATTCAAAGAAAATAGTAGAAGGAAATTTCCTTTTGAAAAAAAACCAAATCTGTAAAAATTTGTACAAAAATTTTAAAAAAAACCCTTACCTCTTTATCATTTTTGAACCACTTGAGAGTAGCTGGAGGATTACCTCCGCTGGAGACGCAGCTCAATTTCTGGAGGTCCCCTGCCTTGATGGATTTTCCTGCTTCGTACCCCGAGATGCTAGGGGCGGACGGGGGATCTGGAAGGATAAAAAAAAGGAATAAAGAAAGGTAATTAACAACACAAGATGAAGCGACAATTTTGAAAGAGAAAAGAAAATTTCGCCAATGCCTTCACGCGTCTCACTGTTCCCCCAACAAATGAAATTTAAAAATAATGGTGCTGGATGCTTTTCTGTTTCTCAATCGGCGATTAGAGTCTGTGTTATTAAAGAGTTAAGAAGTGGCGAGAGAGGGTAGAAAGCTTGACCTGGAGGCTTGGAGATGGAATGAGGGGAGGGGATGTTTTAATATTTCAGGGGGAAAAAAGATGTGGGGAAAGATTTTATTTATTTTTTACATTTGGGAAGATTCTCTAGAAACATTTGGAAAAACTAATGTCGTAATTGATCTTCTTTTAGAATAAGTTATTAATGATGAATTGCACGTTTTTTGAAAATGCTTGATCTTATCACCTTACATGAATTGTTCTTCTTTTAGAATAAGTTATTATTGATGAATTACACATTTTTTGAAAATGCTTGATCTTATCACCTTACACCTTACATGATTCAACTTTTATCCTTTTATTAATACTCTTTTAAAAGCTTCACTTATATGTAGGGATTGCAATACCGGGATACCGAATACCGGTATTTTGAGCCATTTGTACAATTTTGTAATACCGGTATTCACAAGTTGAAATAACCTTTTTTCGGTATTTTCTAGAAATTTTTGAAATTGTCTCCGCTATATGTTCAGGGATCCCCCACATAGCAAAATAGTATACGTTTTTGTTTTTATGTCACCGTGACGGGCGAAATTAATAAGACTGTGAATGCAAAGTTTCAAGAGAAGTGATAAAATATGTGTATCATCCAAGGAGGTGGGGCAAAACTATCCTAAAACAACTCAGAGCGATACTGCACACGCGCAGGATTCGCAGTCTCATATTCGTATCTTTGAAAACAAGGTTGTAGTTGTGAATAAAGTGCGTAATGTTTCGATACTTTTTAAACTGACGAGTTTGTTATTGACATTGTATTTGCATATCATACTTTAGTGTTAAAAATATTTTTCAGATTTATTATATGTATACTTATAAACGATAACCCATAATAATGAATCACAATAACTTTAAGAAGCATAAAAAATTAGTTGATAATACTTCGGTTTGGTTTCATTATTTATATGATGAAAACCACAGACTGAATAGTGATATATTAACACTTTTTTGTGATTTAAATAAATACGATGTTCCTTTGCTTTTTTGTGATTCTTTATATACTGCTATAATTTATAAGTCACGTGTTATTTTTGTGATATTTACATTCTCTAATAAAACTGGCAACACCTGTGTTTTCTTTCTTTTTCTAAAATTTTTACTACCGGTATTAAAACCGGTATCCCGGTATTAAGACGTAAAAAAATACCGAATACCGGTATTGAACTTTTGGTCCGATATTGCAATCCTTACTTATATGTAACGGAATCTTGGAACTCAATTTTTACCCACTTTGAAAGGTCAGATTAATTTGACATTTTGCACACTTGTCAATACGACGATTCATCAGGATTAAGGACTTCCCCTTCCCAGATTTAGTGACTAATTCCAGATCCCATTTCCAGATTTGGCGACTAAAAGATTAATTTATAACTCAAAAGTGAAAACGCTCCTGGTTAATACAAATACAAGAAACAAAGAAGATTGATTCATCAATGAATAAATGATAGTTTAAAAAACTAAAAAAACACGCTTTTATTGTAGATCGAACTGAAAAATTAAAATTAAATTTTAGTTTAAAAAAAAACTTAAAAAAACACGCTTTTATAGTTAATTGAGCTAAAAAGTAAAAAAATAATTCTTAATATTAGAATAAAATGATTAACAAGAAAATTATATAATGTCATTTTGGTAAAAGCGGGTGGTGCTCGATGTCCATTGTTACGATTTCTTACTAGTTCTATTCCGAAATGCAGAGTTAGTGTAAAAACGTATTAAAAAGCACTTGGACTTATAATCCTGAAGTCTTGGGTTCGAATCCTACCTGGGAGGGCCATTGAACAGTTTTAGTTAACTTCTAACGTACATCGTATAGCCGCAGTAGCCTAGTGGTCAAGGTAACGGACTCATGACTGGCGTGTCATGAGTTCGAGTGAAGTGTGTGACAAATCTGTACGGAGCCTTTCCACCAATCTTCTTAGGCGTCTTTTTGGGGAATATAAATTCGCGTTTATTTCCAATCAACTCCAAAAAGAGGTACGGGATATTTAAATTAGATAAGGTATTTAAGTCCAGCGTTGCGAGACAGCAAGAGAGATGATGGTAGGCTTTTGAGCCAGTAACTTTAAACGCATTACTAGAAGATTCAAGAAGATTAGATTCGTGAAGACGTCGTGCTGCGAGACGTACCAGAAAGCTGATATAAGCCAGCGGTAAATATAATTCACGTACGCTTAAAATAAGCGTCAGTTTAAGCGACTGAGTTAAAGTTAATGAAAGTTAAGAATTCGAATACGTATATTTCTCGGATCTCCTATTTCGGTAAACCTTACTTGAGCTTGAGCTTTATTATTAATTCATTGCATTCTTAGTAATTTAATTTAATATAAAGGCAAATCCCTTTAAGTGACGTAACATTACATTATTATATGTTATCAGAGAGATATTTTTGAGAAAATTATAATAATAAATAAATATTATTATTATTCAAAATGGCTCTTAGTGGTTCTTTGCCTCAATTTAATTTTAGTGTTCAAGGTGTAACCCAGGGGGGCCACCACAAGTGTCATTGAAGATCCACGGTGTAGGGGGTTATGTACGTTTAATCTGTCGAAGCTCAGACATCCTCTCATTGGTGTGGTATGGAAATTAGGAGAGGGGCTGCCAGCTCAGGTGTCATCCATGTCACTTGACCATGGATCAAAATTACGTGGACAGTCGCCAAAAGCCTTCGTGTAGCTGAATAGTGCGACGTTAACATTCATTTCACTCAGTGCCGGTTTATAAATTGGGCTCTTGGAGCGGGCGTACAGGGGCCCGGATAATTTGGACTTAACCAGATTTTCTGGTTATAAATTTCAATCGCGGCCAGTGCCAAGTGAGCCTGTAGATACTCTGCTCCCAGAGTACAAAATAAGCTTAAACTGACACTGTAGCTACTTTATTTAAAAATTTACCCTCAAACAAAAATGAACGTAGAAACTTCTGCGAAATCACTTTGTAACAGTTTACACCAATATTTGCAACCATAAAAGAAGAAAATGATGCATTAGAAACTACCAGAACATTAGAGAGTTATAATCCAAACTTATCACTATGAAATACACCGTATTCTGCCCATTTGATTAATACCTTTCCCAACTCTCTAAGTCTCATTCATTGGAGTTTGTCACCATGAAAGATGTATTGCTGAAACTGATAACCATTCTTACAAACAAGATGGGATGAATCGATAGCTCATATCCTGGAGATGATACGATTAAGTGCGTTTAGGAAGCAGTAAGTATGATATACATGGTTAATAGCGATAGCTGTTTGTGTCACATAGATCGAAATTAATAGACTAGCTTTAAGTGAAAATAGTAGATAGTATCTGGTATAATGGGTAACAAAAGAAATGTCTGTGTATCCTCACTTTATTTTATTTTTATTATTTTCTATCAATCGAAAATAATGACAATGCAATTTTTTTTAACATGGATTCTTCTGTCTCAAAGATCAACTTCTGAAATATGTAACGATTATTGTAGTTTAGTAATTTACTTACAACATAAAATTTCTTTACAAAAAATAATAAAATAATTTTTTTTGTTTTATTTTAGACCTTTTTCTATCTAAAACATTTCCCCCTTCAAATGAAATAGTTTTCTAAATTTTTGTTTGAACCCGAATTTTTAAAGAAACGTAAATTGTTTCAAAATAGAAAATAAAAGGTTTAAATTAAATTGATTTCCTAAAATAAGGTAGCATAATTTTGTTTTCATTCCATATAAATGTAGACCTTAAAAATATATATTTAAGATATGACTACCCAAAAATTTGTCGTTTTGGTGTGAAAATTTTCGAAACTTCTTTTATGCTGTTATTTTATATAGCCCATACATTTAAGATTCCAAAAACACTATTTTTGTTTCTATGATATTTAGAAACAAAGTTTATGCCATGATTAATAAACCGGAAATGGAGTTTGCAAAACCGGAAGTAGATCTTTACGCAAAATATTTTTAAAATATTAAATTGAAATTTTCAAAGCATGTTTAAAGTTAGTTCTATTTGTGTTATGAATCAAAATTTAATCTCTGTGTATATATTTATGTACTTCATTGCTTTTAGAAAAAAAATCATTAATTTTTTAAAAAAATCGTGTTTTTGCATAAAATTTGCCATATTTAAAGAACTTTCAAAAGTATTACAAATCTTTTAATTTCTAACGCACATAATGATGTTATTCAGGTACTATATAAATATTACTTGAATACATTTATTAGAATTTTGTGTAACTGTGCAATTTTTCATTAAAATTTCACTAAAAACGACAATTGCTATAGTCTATAAAACGCTCCAGAAAACAGCAAAAGATTAAAAAAAAGTACAAATTAGTTAAACACGAAACTAAAGAGATCTTGACTTGTAGATATGGTGAGTTTAAAAAATATACAATTAGTAGAAATTTTTTTATACTGCATTAAAATCTTTAAATGCATTTTCTGAGAAACTGTTTTTCAATTTTTTGCTTCATGGTACATTTCACTACAGGTGTTCTTTTTAAGATATTGACTTAAAATTTTCAGAAAATGTTTTATTTAGTGTTCTATCTGCAGTCCATACTATTATCTAATCTCTGTGTACATATTTATGTATTTTATTGCATTTTTTGTAAGAAAATAATTTTAGCTTGTTAAAAATTGAGTTCTTGCATAAAAAATGATATATTTCAAAAACTTTCAAAAGTATTACAAATATTACAGTTCTAAGCACAAATAATGATGTTGTTTATGTACTGTATAAATATTATTCAATATATTAATTAGAATTTTCAATACAAACCTTACCGTAACTGCAACTTTTTCACTAAAATTTCACTCAAAATTCCCAATATATACAAAATCATTTTTAATTTTGTGTAAATCGTACTTGAATGCCTAGTTTTATGCCCCATTTCAAATAAAAAAGTGTTTATTTAGTTGAAAGTTTGTATATTTCATAAAACGTGTTCCGAAGGTAGTCACATACCTTAAACTACATTCCTTTTTTTAACACTTCAGAATGAATTTAATTTGATTTACATCGCAATCTATTGCAACACGTGGGGTGATGGGGACCGACTCTGTAATTCTGAACCACGGTTAAGTGCGAGGACGACACACCTGAGCTGGCATCATCCCTCTCCTAACTTCCACTTCAAGCTAACGGGAGAACTTTGAACCTCGGCAAATTTAACGTGTATCAGCCCTTATACATGGCGGATTGTCAGAGTCCCAAAGGCTTGAAATCGAGACTCGACAACATCGGCAATGAGTTCGTAGACATGACCTCTCAGGTACCGAAGTTGAACGCGATAGACTAGAGATCAAGGTAACAGACTCGTGGCAGGAGTGTCATGAGTTCGAACCAAGAACCGCTGAAGACCCGCCGTGTAGGGGAACGATGCACGTTAAATCTGTCGAGGCTCAAACGTTCTCCCATTGGTGTGATGTGAAAGTTAGGAGAGAGCGTTGCCAGCTCAAATGTCGTCTTCGTCACTTGAACATGGTTTCAAAATTATGAGGTCCGCCACCAAAAGCCATCGAGTAACTGAATAGTGTGACGTTAATATTCACTCACTCGGGTACTTTGGCTACCAATTAAAAATGAAAGTGTGCCTTGTATTTTTAATTATTTTTTCAAGAATTAGGTTTTTAACGAGGAAAATATTTGCAAGATAGAAAGTGCTAGATCTTTCCATCAAATTGTTTTAATATAAGATACGCCATAAAGAAAGGTAATTTGTCCCTTTATAACCTCTTAAAGTAATAATAATAATAAAATTAAGTTTTTGTCTCACTTGAAGGTAAAATGATGTTCATGATAATAAATGAAAACAATAATAGAGTAATTTGTCTCCTGCCTTACGAAAATAATTTTGTTGGAAAAATTAGTGTTCTTCTGTCGATGAATCATTGTTTGGGGTTAATATTTTTTGTAAAAGAAATTTCTACATACATTTTCACGAGCAGCAAATATATTTCTCAATAGAAAAGTTATTAATCGCATTTTCCCATGATAACCAGTTGTAAGAATCGCAGAACTTATAATAGTATGTTCTTAGCTTGCAAATGAAAATGTTTTTATAAAAGCATGTATTTTTTTTAAAAATGTTTTTTAAATTTTTTAAAATTTATTTTAAAAAATCTGCATTTAAAAATAATTTGATTGTTGTATATATGGTTATGATGTGCTTTACATAACAGATCATTGAGAATATATTTTTCTTAAAATACAATCGATTTTCAGTAAAATTTTGAAATTTAACCTCTTAGTGCTTGATTGCAGAAACTCTGTGATATTCTTTCTAGATTCTTTGTATTCGTTTTCTTTTTTTAAGACAGCCAATGGTTGCTCTTGATTTTATTTTCTTGTTTTGTACTCTTTTCTAACTTTATACAGTGATAAAATTAATGCAAAAAATTGGGTTTCTTTTAAATATGATGCATAAATAAGGTGATTTTAAAATCATGGGACAAACTTTGTGGGATTGTAGAGCTCACTAAAACAAACAATTTTTGTATTGGAATATATGTGTGAGAGGAAGTATCGCCACAAACATAATATCTACAAGTAATGGTTTTAATGGAATCTTTAATGGAAACATAAAATCAGGGGCGTAGCTATCAATGATACGGACTCCCAAGCTACAGGGGACCCAACAAGCGTAACTACAGTACCATTAACAGGGCTTTCGCCTTAAAAAAAGCCCCGAAGGAGTTTTTATACGGGGCCCACTCATAAAAAGCTTCGCCAGTGCCTTAGAAGCATACTTAACGAGTGATTCTGTATAGAAAATGTTAAAACAGGTTCAGAAATTGCTTCCACCAATAGTCCAACAGCAAAACTCTCCAAAGGGTTGGTTAACTGACAAGTTGACGAAGGCTACAGCCGTTGTTCTTGTGCTGTGTGTTTCGTCCACATGATCCAAAATGACTTCTTCGAGAGTGTTTGTCGTACAATCCTCGATCATCCTCTTCAATCAGAACTGGCGATAAATCAACCATTTTCGCACATTTGTCGATATAATCGCTGAAACAATTTGTGGTTTGCGCTGAGTCTACTTGGAGAGCGTTCCTGATTCAACTTTAGAGAAGCTCTCCCGTTACTATTAACAGCATCGCTCATTTACACTTTACATCGCATATTTACACTTAAGCTCTCTCTTTAAAAGCCTTTCTGAACGTAAGTTTTCCTCACCAATACAAATTAATAATCAATGGTTAATAGCAAAAGTAGAAATATAACAGTAGTTAATGAGGTAATCCACAAGAGATTCCCTTTGAGTTTTGTTAATTATCCAAATTTAACTCAAATCCAATACATGTAATGTTCTCTTTTGTGAACCGCGGGAGCGAATTTTTGAGGCTTTCTTTCAGTTGTACTAACACAGCTTATCCAATCACTCTCTGAGTTACCAGACAAGTACACTGTATCAACAGAAGGGGAATTCTGCTTCATTGTTTCTAACCATAGCTTCATGTTCTCTCAACCATAACTTTTCATATTAATTCTAATTAAAAAATTTTAATTTTACTTTATGTAAAAAGAGAATTAAGAGCAACTTTTTAAATTTCTGTCTACGAAGAGATGGAAACTAAAAATTTTTATTTTCCAAGAATTCGGTGAACAACGTACTTTGATGCTTGAATCCAAACTAGTTTATTTGAATATTATAAAAGAAAGGATTTCTTTGGAATTTAATAAAGAGCAGTGAGTGAAAATCAAACGTGTGTACACGTTTGGTGAAATTTTAATGAGTTACATTCAAATGATCACATAGTCACATGTAATGATAAACACGTGTTTTGGGCTAATCAATTCAAAACTCATGATGTGACGTCATAGTCACAAGATATAAGCCATCACGTGTTTCCACCTAACCAGTTCATCGGCTTCGTTGTTGACAACTTTTGCTCTTTGCCGAACCTTTCTCTAAAATAGTACAAAGGTATACAAATCGCATTTTACGAAAATATACACACGTAAAAAAAGATTATTTCTTATAATTTTAAAATCTTTTTAAATAACTTTTTTTCATAGGATTGGAACATCTTTAGCAATTACAAAATTTGAAATTGTGTCCAAGTTTTACAAATAGAATAACAAGTACAAATAGTTTAATGTCTGTTTTGAATTCAATGGAGAACACGTGTTTGTCGTTATCATGTGACTGTCATGAATGGAGACCATTCAATAACAATTTTATTTTGGCAAACGATTTTGAGTTATCTTTATAATGCTAATTTTTAAGATAATCCTTAAAATAGGTTAGCGGTAAACACACAATGATATAAAAAACAATGAAGAGAACAAACACCGTTTATATTTTAATGCTTTTTCATAAACTTCAATGCCACTTATAAAAGTTGAATTAAGGCTTTAAACAAGTCTTCAATCTTTTTCCCTTTGGGGGCAAATCTCTTTTCAAGTTGAAGAGATATAAAAGAACAAACAAAGAAGCGAACCATATAGACGTTCACAAAAGAAAACTGCAAATAAATTATAGTTCTAAAAAAACTAAAAAAAAACACGCTTTTATAGTGAATTGAACTAAAAAGTTAAAAAAAAAATAATTCTTAATATTAAAATATATTATTCTTAATATTATAATTAATATAAAAATAATTCTTATTAGAATAAATGAGAGAGAGAAAATGAGAAAATGAGAGAGAATGTCATTGGGATAAAAGCGTGGGGTTCTCTATATTAATTGTTTTTATTGCTTACTAGTTCTATTCCGAAATGCTGAGTTAGTGTAAAAATTTAGTACAAAGCACACACAGCCTACGCTTTTCCACAATGACATTCATTTTCTGGTAAATCATTTTATTCTTATATTAGGAATTATTTTTTTTTACTTTTTAGTTCGATTCACTATAAAAGCGCGTTTTTTATTCTTTTTAAAACTCTAATTCATTTTTTTCATTTTTAAGTTCAATCTACAATAAAAGCCTGTTTTTTTAGTTTTTAAAACTATCATTTATCCATTGTTGAATTTTTATCTTTGAGTTTGATACTTGGAGCCGGTATTATGTGGCTCTTGGAATTAGTCTTGTTCTTCAACGGATATTAATTAATGGGTCTGAAGGGTTATTTATTCTCTCCGTTTACGTGGCCTCGGATGAGCCTCTTATCGTTGTATTTCAAAGATTAAGTCCTTATAATACAGGTCTAACAAATAAAAGTGTATTAAGAAGAAATATTAAATGTCAATCGTATTATGACCTTTTAAACGTATTGTACTAACGTTAATTCGTATCATCACTTCCAAACGTATTACTTTATCAAAATAAAAAAAAATATTTAGCAGTTAGAACAAAAATTATTTTTTTCACATGCACGAGTCTTGCGGCTTTAGGATTGCACCTTAATTTTTTAGTCGTTAAATTAGTCGCCAAATCTGGAAATGGCACATAAAATTAGTCGCCAAATCTAAAAATGGCTTGTGCAATAAGTTGCCAAATGTAGAAGTGGTATATGGAATTTAGCGCCAAATCTATAAATCGTATTCCTAATTATCTTAATCAAGATATTGGAACAAAATTATGAAGCTATTGTATTGTCATCGATCCTTGACAAGTGGGCAAAATTTCGAATTAATCTGACCTTTTAAAGTGCGTAAAAATCGAGTTCAAAGATTCCATTACATTCAAATGAAACATAAAAACGTGTTAAAAATGGGGTTCTGCTTTTTATTTCTGGGGGCAAACGACGAATAAAAGCGAAATTGTTGCCCTTGATGGCGCAAATTCGGTGCTTTCTGAAGATTTTCGAAAGTAGATAATGATATTTATTTATCTTTGGCTCACAAGCGCAGGTTCTTGAAATTTATGAAGGGTGTTCTAAGGATTTTTCACATTAAAAGTACTTTGATGCGCTGTTGAAGTGGAGGGGAAACAAATGCTTAAAAATGGATTCTTTTGATGTTGCTAGATGTGTCGAGAAATTTATTCCGAAAGTGTGAAGATATGTTATTGAATGGTGTCTTCCACCGTAACCACCGTAAATCGATTCAATTTTAATCTTCTTGATGTAATGAGAAACTCAAGGTTGTTGATGGGTCATCAAAGGGATCAAATCATCAGAGGAAATAGTGGTATAAAAGGTTTCGATCAATTTATCCCCGACATATCAGTAGAACGTTAATTTTAAGTTTAACAACAAATAGAATGCGTCTGCATTCGTTCACGTACAGAAGATCTCTGATCATCACAAAGAAAGTTTTCATAAGCAGCACCCTCTGTACTGTTCTGTATACGGTTTTACCATTTATTGTACATCTTTGCTGTTTTATTTTTAATATTCTTTTGGGGTTTAGTATTAACTTATGCATGTGAAACTTGTGAAAGGAAGAAAGGAAGATTTTAAGATTTATTTTTGGGAGGAACTCAGGAAAATGGAACGTGATGAAGAAGATCAAATTTAGAGCTTTATCAATCATATAAAGAATCTGACATTGTTAACTTCATCAAAATACAACGAATTAAATGGGTAGGTCACGTTATAAGAATGGGTGAAGACCACACCAAGAAAAAAACCTTCAATGCCCAACCGATTTGCTCACGAAGAAAGGGCAGGCCAAATCTTAGATGGATAGATATGGAAAATATCCATTCCTTATTGGAAAATATCCTGATTTTGAGACTTAAGAATTGGAGAACACTAGCAGGAAGAAGGCTGGCCTGGAAAAGGCTTTTTACGAAAACCAAGACCCTCCCTGGGTTGTAGAGCCACAGAGAAAGGAAAGATTGGTAGATGGTAGCTATATTTTTAGTGGTCCTTAAGTGATTAGAAGAGGTTATGTATGTTTTTATATAATTTCTTTGATTAAAATAGTGGCCTTTTTATTTGTAGTATTGACCGGTGCCCCTAAAACTTATAGCGTAAGGGGGCTAATGATGGTTAAATCTGCCAGTGCTTACAGCGCTCATGTTGGGATAAGAAAGATGAGAAAAATTGGGTGTCAGCGAATGTGTCGTCCATGTAACTTTAAAGATTAAGAGTTAAAGGACCGCTGTTAAAGATTAATAGTTTCATCGCTAATATTCCTCGATTGATAAATTGGATCTACATCACGCATTGAAGAAATACTGGCTTTTGGAGACGGACCGCTTACTTTTGAGCCACGGGGAAGTGACGTGAATGATAACTGAGCCAGCACACATCCTCTCTCCAAACTTCCACTACCAGGCACATTTTGAGCCTCGACAGATTTAAAGTGCATCAAACCTTTTATACGGCGGATCTTCAGTGGCATTAGACCTCGACCCCGCGAGTCTACAATGCCGACCACGAGTCTGTAACCATAACCGTTTGACTACCGTGACCCGTGTTGTTTTGAAGTTCGAAGTTAATAAAGAGTCAATTATGATTAAAAGTATTACACATCTTTCCATTAATATTAAATATGCGTATTCGAGTAATAGTCTTTCACACACATTGCGTGAATTCAACGTATTATCAAATAAAAATTTGGGAAATCCTTTTATGAATAGAAGCATCATTTATCATCACCATCTCTTAATTTTCAAGGAAACCAACATCAAAGAAGCAAAAAAAAACTTCACGTTTCATTGTTTAATGAAGTCGCTCTTCGAAGCAACATGGTGACCGCGGTAGTCTAGTCAGTAGTCTAGCGTGATCGATGTGTCAAGAGTTCTCCACTGAAAACCCACCGTACAGAGGGACTGACGAACGTTTAATATGCCATGGGCTGAAAATCCTTCCATTGGTGTGATGTTGTTGTTGTTGTTTCTAATGCCACCTGTCTGACGTAGTCAGATCGAGGCCCACGAAATTCATCGTGGAAAGGGGCGATGTACGCCTGTCGTTGGCCTTGATCACCATACAGGTGACAGTACGATTTAGCTCGGCGAAACTCCCCGAAGTGACGATAGATGGCGACACCACCTATCTCAACCTTCACAATTTCTGCATGGAACTGAAGGGTAGGGAAATATTCTCCAGTTCCCTGCGCTCATGACTCAGCCCACAAGACTTCGGACCCACTGATTGAACGAGCACGTACTCCGTGTGTACTCGGAGGGTATTTGGTGGCATCGGGCATCGAACCCAGGCCTTCCGGTCTGGAGTACGATGCTCTAACCACTAGGCTACCCAGTGGTCGTATGGAGAGGAAGGGAGAGCGCTAGCTTAGGTATCTCCCTTATCACTTGATCGTGGTTCAAAATTACATTCGTCTCCAAAAGCCCTCGTGATGCTTTATAGCGAGACGCTAGTAAACATTCATTCGAAGTGATTGGGAAATTAATCTAAAACAGAGATTGGAAAGTTGATCGCGATCGACTGGTAGACCACTAAGACATTTTAGGGGTGACTGTCTTGACTAAGACCTAAAACGCGCACACTAAAGGAAACATATTTATGGAACACCGATGCCAGATAGACTGGAGAATCAGCTTTTCACAATTGATGCGACAGTGTTTACTTAAGCAAATAATTCAATAAATGTGTAGAGACGACACATGTGCCTACATTGGAACAGCATGATGTTGCTTCACATGTCCACTCCCGTTGTAGGGGAAAAAAGGTTGTGGGGTGAAGAAAAGAAAACATAAAATTTGAAAACAGAATGGCCACACCTACGCAAATGAACTGCAACACTATAAACATATTAGAAGTAGCCCGTACCCTGGAAAAATCCACCCATCCCTGATTTAAGCCATGGTCAATTGATGCGAATGACGAATGGGCTGCTATCCTACCTCCCTAACCACCTCACGAACATGAAGACTTTGAGCATCGACGGATTCAACGTACAGTAGCACCTCTTTACGACTGGTCTAGTGGTACCAGGATTGGAATCCTTATAGTTTGTAAAATGTCTCACATATCCTAACACTCAGTCGTCTTCTACACGATGACAGATTAGAATAATAAAGATGGATTCATTTAAACTAACAAAAGAAAGAAAACCAGGGGCGTAGCTACCACCGTATCAGCCGTATCAATGATACGGGTCCCCCACGCTACAAGGGCCCCAACCCCCCAACATGTGTAACTACAGTCCACTGACAGAGCTCCCATATCTGAAAAAGGGCCACGAAGGAATTTTGATACAGGATATCCTCAGAGCTAGCTACGCCAATGCTCCGAAGTATAGTTTCGTGTTTTTTTTCCCTGCCATGTAATAATATTACTGTTGTAAAAATTAAATTTAAAATAAATAGATGGCTCTGCAATTAATCTAAGAGTTATACTTTTTTTAGCTTGTAGAATCAGTAATGTAATGTTCTTTGTGCTGTAAACATGTCTTCTGTGTGTGTCGTCTACTAAACCAAAAAGTTTATAAGAGGATGGACTAAATCACTGGAATAATATAAAAATATAATGGATATATATAATCGTCTTAACTGACCAAAGGAATTAAGAATTTAGAAGTTATAACGATTACAGTTCCATTTTACCTATTTAATTGTTGAGATTGCCTGAATTTTTTTTATTTAAATGCTATTATTTTTAGACCCATTAATTGCAAATCTTTTTAGTCTAGTAATGGCTATACAGGGTGCTACCGAATTCGACCGACAATTTCAGAAGGTTGATAGTACGCAGCATGCAGACGATAAATCACCATATAATATGAGGTCCCAAATAACGTTTAGACGGAGTAATTCGTAAAAACCGTTATGTATAATGGAAAGAAAAGGGTCAATAAGAGGTAAGAAATTCATTTATTGGACGGGAAGCATGTTTACAATACGAACAACGCATCAAATTTTGAAGTCAGAAATGCAACAGTATTTGTTTGAACGCGTCCGACAATCCTTCATCCGTCAATGTCGGCTATACTATGACCTACGCGGCTACAACATCGTGATAAGCAACCTGTAATAATCACTTGTTGCATTTCTGATGTCGAGTTGTGATGCATTGATCGTATTGTAAACATGCATTAAGTCTAATGAATGTATAATATATTTTTTATCTCTTATATAGCTCCTTTTCATTCCATAATGCATCATACCCTCCATAACTGTTTTGAGAATTACACCGACTAAATGTGCTTTGCAACCCCATGTTCTATGGTGATTTGTCCATCCCCATTCTTCCTACTATCAACCTTCTGAAATTGTCGATCGAATTCGGCAACTCCCTGTATAGGGAAATAAAATTTTGTTATTTCATTTGTGTAAACTTAAAAATGGTGGTTATCCTAATGGTAATAAATTGATGTATGGAAAATATAATGTGACCATGATTATATATATATATATATATATATATATATATATATATATATATATATAATCTTTTGTACATTTTTATCTTTATTGTTACACGAAATAAAATAAACTTAAGAAATTTAATCAATCTTCAATTCATACACTATTAGCTCACACTCTCTATATTTTTATTTAGCTTGGTGGAGTTTTCAATCGTTAATAAAATACATTTTAAAGCGCTCAATTGAGCTGACATTTTTTATGCATTATTTTAGATGACAATGCAGTAGTTTAATTATAATTAATAAAAATTAATTGATTAAAATTAATTATTCAAAGAATTACATATACAGCCACGTTGGCATCCTTTTTGGCGACTTGTGTCAAAACTTAAAAAGTTTTTTCTCACATTTTATTTTAAAATGCTCATTTGAGCTGAAATTTCATATACACTATTGTTTTGGGTAAAAATACGATGATTTAATTATAATTAATTAAAATTAATTTACTGAAACTAATTATTTAAAGAATTACAGATACAGCCACGTTGGCTTCATTTTTAGCGACTTGGATCAAAACTTTTAAAAGATTTTTTCTCTCACGTGTTAAAGCATTCGGTTGAACTGAAATTTTATACACATGACTGTTTTGGGTGACAATACGATCTTTAATGATAACTAATAAAAATTAATTACCATTTAATGTTGTGATTCTGTCATATGTAAATACATATTTATATTAATTGTAACTATTTAATAAAAAGTAGCTAAAATAAAATTTTTCTTTGTCGATCTAGGTAGGAATTGACTTAAATTTTTTTTATATTACTTATATATATATATATATATATATATATATATATTTATACATATGAAGCAGAATAACATGTGTATTATAAATAACAAATTTTTGCTCGTTTTTTAAAAAAAATTTACCTTTTTTACATTGCTGGTTTATTTGATTACAACTAACTCACGGAATATTTATTTAATAAATTAAATTATATCTGAGTTATTACGAAATAATGAATAAAATCGAGATTTGTCATAACAGTTATTATGTAAACATTCCTCTATTGTAGTACAAATACAAGTTAATACCCCTAAAATATACAAGACATTGCCAACTAGACACAATGATGCTTAAACTGTAGCAGGTGCATGTACATTATTCGTAGTATTCAATAATAAGGATATGCCAGAGTCAGATTTGGATTCAACAGTCGTAACATAATATAGTGTATATCCTATTCCTATGCAAATCCAGCCATATATCCATTGTATAATTCCAGAAATTGGAAGATACATGCTCAATAAATGCAACCATTTGGTATTACATTTGAATTTGATACATTCGAATGACATGCTAATAAATTTATTAAAATGTATAAAATTTCACCATTTTATATAAATCAGTGTTTCCCGACTTAGTAGTCCATAGAAGCTTTAAGTAATGTCACACACACACGCACGCACACAAAATGTAGTTTTGGGAGTCTTATAATGTAAATAGAACGGGAAATAATAAATATTATTTTTTATTAATAATATATTAATAAAAATAAAATGCTACCAAGAAGGAATCAACTGAAATCAATTAAGGTAATAATTTATAAATAGAAAATAGATTTAATTTTAAAACATGAAAGTGTTAAATTTTCTTGGTACTCAGGATTTTAAGAAATCCATTTCTTTTTAATTAACTTAGATCTCCTGGTTGTATGTTTTTGCGAAGAAAAAAATACTAATCGAGAGAACTGATTTATTTCAAAACAAGTATTAAAATAACCTTGAAACAAATAATTACTAATGTTAAAATTGATAAGGAATATTCCCGTTTTCGCATTTACAACTATTACGGTTAACAAGGTGTCCATAATTAAGCTTGTAGTTTGAGAGAAGCCCGTTGTGCAAACACTATTTAGCAAAATTTTAAGAAATTTGGAACAAAAACAAAACGAAACAAACAAAAAGGCTAGTTCTAAAAACTACCACTTGATGGGCTTCGCAAGGTGAAATACTAGCATATGCAAATTTATCGTAGCCACAATAGCCGCATGCTGCAAAGTTACGATAAGTGAGCAAATGACAAACCTATTTCCATGTAAATCAAAATAACATTAACTTTACTGAAACTGTATACGTTTCACTGATGAAATTTTTTAAATGGTGATTTGGCTGCCGAAGCTTTAAGAAAATTTCAATCTTCGAAGTGGTTATAAAAACGCCCACTCTCTAGCCAAGGATTACGAAATGTGATCACAAAATTTTAAACAAGGGGATCATAGACCGTTCATCCAGGCAGAGGGAAAAAGTCTATTTTAGCACGAATAGTGAATATTGTATACGACACAAGTAGAGAAAGATAGGAAGTCACGTTTCATAGGCAGTACAAGTGTGTGACATATGGCAAAAACTGTTCACCAACCTTGTGCCATTATTCAGAAGATTCTTCAAATGGTGTTACGTAACGATTCGTATAAAACTAAAGCTAAAATTAAATCTATCGAGTATCAGCGATTTCGTTTATGCTCAGTGGAAAGAGAAAAAAAATTTGAATGAATAAAAACTTTTAATCACTGAGAGATGGCTTCCTTGGAGAGAGTCCTATAAACTGTTGCTTGTGTAACAGCTCTTACCAGACGACACTGAAGTTCGACAAACTTTTGTGTCTCAGTTTCCAGTTCCAAAATGAGTGGCTATGGAACATAAGATGAATGGAAGAGACCCATTTTCATTTGAATGTTGAAGTTAATACGTATAATTTCGTATTTAGATCTCAGAAAACCCTCAAGAATTTCTGATAATTACATAATGTAGCGGTAGGGTGCGGTTTTATTGCCACATTCATTTTGGGCACAATAACTTCGAACAGCGCATTGCCATATGTCCTATAACGTGCAGCGTTACCGGTCATTCTTGATTTCGGGTCTGAAAGCCCAGCGATGCATTCCAACAACAGTGTTTATGCAAAATGGTGCTCCGACAATGTGAACATGTGCTTTATTCTATCTTAATGAAGACAGATTACCAGTCATTAGATTATTACGGCATGACTTGCTAAATCCCCAGACGAATATTTGAGAATTTTAGCTTTGGGGGATACCTCAAGGATGTAGTGAATCGTAGCTCCATCATACCTCCCTCAGACTTTGTAAAACAGCAAAATACGCCATTTTCTATTTGTCCACGGTACATATCACTTTCAACGTTGCTATGCGCGCTTTCACGTTGTCAGATGGTAATAAACAATGATGGACAGCAGCGCCGGTTTATCCATTGGACGGTTGGGGCGGGCTTCCAGGGGCCCGGATTAGCTGGACATAACCAGATTTTCTGGTTTATTAACTTGGATCCGCCAGTGCCAAGAGGGCCTGTAGATCTTCTGGGCCCAGGGCCCGAAATGAGCTTAAATTGGCCCTGATGAACTGGATATAGAACTTGTTGCTTTTTGTTGTGTAATTTTTTATACAATACAAGCCATCTAGTGATAGTTTTTATAACTAACAATTTTTGTCCAGTAATAAATTACAGTCATACAACTCTCATTATCACAATATATCCACATTCCGTGAAATTCTGCTGAATAATTTTTGAAACGGGATCCTGCAAAGTTTCTTGTTTAAATATGGACACCTTGTATCTCTCAAGCTCTATTTCAGTGCTCCGCAACCTTTTTATCGCTGTGGACCGGTCAACGTTTTCTAATTTTATCGCGGCCCGCTGAGGGTGGGACACGTTGATTGTTTATATTTTAGATTGTTTTGATTTAACAATTTTAATTTAGTTACATTTAAATATGCCTTCAGAAAAAATTTAGTTACAACAAAAATGAATAAAAGGGATTTAACGTGAAATAAACTCCTGTTTGTGAAAATTGCAACACCATGACGGAAGCATCATAGTTGAATGAATTTTAATACACAGTTGAGTGGTAATGGTACAAATAAATGATTACATTTTCAAACCAAACAAACAATTAAAAGAGACAGAAATTAGTATTTTGTGTGGCCACCACGCGCCGCAATAAGAGCTGCTACACGACGCTAATAATATCTGTCTGCGGAAGAGTATTCCATATTGTTTGTATGCGCAACCAAAGTTCGTCTGTCGAAGCAACAGGACGAAGATCACGAGCGATACGCTGCCCAACGATATGCCACTCATGTTCAATCGGTGACATATCCGGCGAATACGCAGGCCAAGGAAGAAGCTGTACCTGCTGCGAATCAAGATAGGATTTGACAGTCTTGGCGACATGTGGACGTGCATTATCCTGCTGGAATACAGCCCCTGGCAATCCTTGCAGGAAAGGAATATCTTAGGGCTGTAAAACTTCGTTTATGTATCGAGTACTGTTCAAATTTCCCACAATTCGTAGCAATTGTGATCATCCATATGCTATGGCACCCCAGACCATAACTTCGGGTGTTCGTCCACTGTGGCGTTCGATAATGCACTCCGGAATGCGCCGTTCACCGGCATAGAGCCTGACTCGAATTCGGCCACCATGGTGCCACAAATTGAAGCGGGATTTGTCAGAAAAGACGACCTGCTGCCAATCAGCACGCCAGCTCCTATGCACATTGGCCCAGTGTAGTCGCAGGCGGCGATGGTTTTGCGTGAGAGGAATCCTGCATAAAGGAATTCTTGCGCGCAGCCCACGCTGCAGCAGACGTCTCCGAATTGATGAAGCACACAATGAAACACGTGTAGCTGTTGACCACTGTGCTGCCAGTTGTCTAGAAAAAGCTGTGCGGTCCGTCTGAGCCATTCGCACCAGGCGTCTGTCTTCGCAAACTGACGTCACATTTCGGGGTCCACTTGTGAAGGTCTCCTAGGACCTCACTTTGAGAACGAGAATAAATAGGAGTCATGTAAGAACCAGTAGCCATTTTTATAAACAACTTTCTTTATTTGGTTATCTTATCCAAATAGAACCAAAGACTTATTGACAAATTTATCTACTAGTATTATGAGGTTTTAGAGGTAATATCCTTTAAATCAACTTAATTAATTAATGATCCAATTAATTAATTTATTAAATAACGATCACGCAAAGATTACCACGAAAAGAGATCCCAGAATTATATTTAATAATGTTCCTATTGAACATTTATCTTTAATCTCACTCTTAAAACTTTAATGAGACTTTAATTATAAATCAATAATTACCAACGGAATCTCAACTCCTATTGAGAGTAAATTATCTCCAACAAGAAATCTTCAATTTAACTTCACTATATGTTTCTGCTTCAATCTCTATCTCCTACTGCTCTAACTTTACTATTTCGTTTGACTTAAATACTTTATCTAATCTGCATATAACAAGGAATCCTGTCCGCTTTTTGGAGTTGATTGGAAATAGGTAGGGAATTAAATTTCCCTAAAAAGGTCGACTCAGAAGGTTAGTGATAAAGTTCCGTATAGATTTGTCACACACTCCCGGATTTCCGAGCTGTCCGACCCTCGTCCGTCCACTGCTTCGAAACACGCATGATTGTGCTGCTGTTACGCTGCACACGAGCGGCTACTGCACGATAAGACAATCCAGCTTCACGAAGGCCGACGATTCTGCTCCGTTCAAACACCGAAATTTGTTCAAATTTCACTCTCTTTCATCGACGAGGCATAGTAAAGATTCAGTTAACGTTTACACTAGCATATAACCACCGATAATAATACACGCCTCGCGCTACAGCTGTCTATTTATATTCGGTTTTATCTACCCTTCAGAGGGCGCTGCTCAGCATACGCATGCGCTACCGATCTGCAATTCTAATCATTTGCATAGCATGCCCTACTTTACACATTTCCTGAAAATTTCAGCTCACTCGCGTAGATCCTTCGTGGTGTTGCAATTTTCACAAACAGGAGTATATAAAGTGATTTCCCTGGAAAGTTGCGCAAATCCGACAGAAATGCACCACTTTGAACAAAATGACAGTATTTTAATGTTCTTTAGACGGCCCAGCACCATTTGATCCGTGGACGGGGAGGGGGATGTGGATCACTGCTCCATAATACTCAATATCTGAAGGGGAGATTTTTCTAAAGAGTTGTAATTAAAACTAAAAAAGAATTCAAAAGTAAATCAATGTGAAGTTCTATTCGTGTAAAACTTTTCTAAGTATCAGAAAAAAGGTCTTTGAAATTTCCATCATTGAAATTGTTATTAATAGTTTGCATTGTCAGATATTATAGAAAAATGTTAAAATGAAACTATATGCGAAACATATAATATAAAGTTCGAAATTATAATGTTTGTACAGCTTCATTGAAAACATTATTTCTCTCATATATAAAACATGAAGATATAACTATTTCTGTGTTTTTAAGAGTTATAATTTATCCCAAAATGTTGATTAATTAAAAAATAAGTAGGTTACATTCAAATTTGGTTATACGTAATATTAAAGAAAAATAATACATGCAAATATCGAAATATTAATTTTGTAGCTTAAATATATAAATATACATTTAATTTAATGTTTTATAATCCTAAACATCAAATGTAATATGTTTTAGTACAAATATGAACTCCAATTACTTATTTACGCAACGAAAAATATTTATTGGATGCATAATGAAAAAAGAATATTAATAGATATAAAACTTGTCTAATATATATATACATAATTTTCAGTACTAAAACTTATACTAAAAAAGAATTACAAAATATAAAATGTCAAAAATGTTGAGATACAAATTTCAAATGAAAGGTTATAAGCATTTTAAGTTAAACTTAACGATAAATTTTTGTAAGATTATAAAATTTTAAAATTTAAATATTCAGTTACAAGATATCTGAGATTGATAAATATTTACAGAAGGCATAAAAGAGAATGCAAATATGTATATAAATATGTAAATAATTTACAAACGAGAAAAATAAAAAATGTTTTTCAAATAATATGTAATAAAATATAATAATGAAACCAAGTAAGCTAACAAAAATCAAGAATCAACTAAAAACACGTATGAGCATACTTACACACTACAGCAACGGTATAAGTCTGCACTATTGTCTCCCCTAATGCTTCGCTAACTGCATAACAGGAAAAGGATTTTGTGTCTGGATCCTTAAAAAGAACAAAAAAGTGCGTTACACTTTTATAAAGTCTAATGGAAGCTTCAACACTAAAACCAGTAGATCCTATTTCCTCCCCCCATGGTGCTAGTCTCTAGCTCTAAACTTTAGGGTGAGCTTTGTGCCCATAGAACGGGAACCTCAACCACTGTGCCGAGGCACTTTAGTATGCCACCAAGGTTTTTAAGGTATCCGACTACGTTCCAGAACCGTGATTTTAAAAAACGCATAAATGGATAATTTTCATGATATTTAATGTCAATTAGATTAGAATACATGTATAAAATTGTTTTAAGAACATTATGACACAAAAAATCATTTAAATACAATATTTTAGCAAAAAATTAACTTAGAATAACCTTGTTTCAAAACGTTCTCCTTTTATAAAAAATGCTTCTATAATAATAGTATTTTGCTTATGTAGAGTAAAGACTTCTCCAGAGAGTCCGAAGTAGAGGATTTTTGAAAAATGTACATTATTTTCAGAGTTACCGCCAATTGAAATAATTATTGGCATTTTTTCTTCAAAATTTCTCCCCTCTGTTGCAGTAAAATATGGATAAATACACTTCTAAGTTGTATATTTCAAAAATTCTAGTTCAGCCTCTGTACAGAGGTCTGAGCTATATACAGGCAAAATATTATTATAATACACGCATTTTTCATAAAAGGAGATTTTTTTGAAAATTGGTCATTCTAAAGGGTGTTTTTTTTTAGAGGTGTGACATCATGATTGTTCAATTCAGGAATGAAAAAGTTAGTAATCATGGCTCTATACCCATCACCATTAACTTTAAATAGCAATAAAACAACGATGTATTATTCGATTGACATGAATTTTTTTTATTCGAAAGATAATCTTGTGGTATTACATTTTAAATATGATTTCTGGCATAGGACTGCCACGGCTGGCTCGGATGTAGTCCAATCTGGACGTCCAATTTTCGATGTCTTTTTCCAACATTTGTGGCCCTATATCGGCAATAACACGGCGAATGTTGTCTTCCAAATGGTCAAGCGTTTGTGGCTTATCCGCATAGACTAATGACTTTACATAGCCCCACAGAAAATAGTCTAGCGGTGTTAAATCACAAGATCTTGGAGGCCAATTCACAGGTCCAAAACGTGAAATTAGGCGGTCACCAAACGTGTCTTTCAATAAATCGATTGTGGCACGAGCTGTGTGACATGTTGCGCCGTCTTGTTGGAACCACAGCTCCTGGACATCATGATTGTTCAATTCAGGAATGAAAAATTAGTAATCATGGCTCTATACCGATCACCATTGACTGTAACGTTGTGACCTTCATCGTTTTTGAAGAAGTACGGACCAATGATTCCACCAGCCCATAAAGCGCACCAAACAGTCAGTTTTTCTGGATGTAACGGTGTTTCGGCATACACATGTGGATTAGCTTCACTCCAAATGCGGCAGTTTTGTTTGTTGATGTAGCCATTCAACCAGAAGTGCGCTTCATCGCTAAACAAAATTCGCTTATGAAAATCGGGAACAACGGCAATCTCGTTTTGGGCCCATTCGACGAATCTACGCCTTGCTTAATGATCGTTTTGATGAATTGCCAAACCAAACTGAGAATAAATCATTTGACAGCTGTTAAATCGGTCGCCATCTTGGAAAGTAATGCCAACTTAAACTTCTATACCTGGAAAAAAACACTCTTTACATTCATTTTTTGTCAAAATATTGTACTTTATTAATTTTTTTGCAATAATATTCTTAAACACTTTTACATACGTTTTCTAATCTAAGTGACATTAAACATCATAAATGTTATCCATTTATACGCTTTCGCAAAATCACGGTTCCGAACGTAGTCGGATACCTTAAAAGTTATGAATCATATTCTGAGAAAAAATTTTTAAAAAATCCGGAACCGAATCATTTGGCCGGTTTATAAAAATAAACTATTCTTAAAATTGTTATTGACCATTTGAAAACACTAGAAAAGAGAGTTTTATTTATTTTTTCCCATATTTAAGTATAAAAAAATTGATTGGGCTTGTAATCGACATGTGATATGGATACATCTGAATATGAATTAATTTTGAATGAAAGGAAGAACTAATTTCTCTCTGTAATAAACAAGATTTAATTTCAAAATTTTCGGAAGAGTCGATTAATTTATTCCAGATTAAAACTACATATTTTGCGCAGACGCCCTACGGGTAGCCCACACATTTATGCAGATGTTCGTGAGAATTCCAGATCTAATGGATATGATAATTAGTAGCATATATATATATATATATATATATATATATATATATATATATATATATATTATATATATACAGACTAATGATATTTGTAATTTTTTAACGACATTTATACATTTAGAGGTGGATGGTGGAAGAAATAAATCTTTAATTAATTAACACTTTGCAATCTGTTTCAATTTAAAAAGTAGAGAAAGGAAAAATAATATAATAATTATCCTATTACTTAAAATACTTATTACTTAAAAGTAACATACACAAAATTTAATACTTACTTATCTTTTTAATTTATACGGTTTATAATTAAAATCGTACAGTAACTTTAGCGTCTCTCAAAGTGCATTATTACCGCATTCAATGCATTATTAAAGTATAAAGGGGGTGCTATAACAATTATGATTGAAAATGGGGTGGAAAATATTGAAAGTTTCAGAAGCTTTGATATAAGTAAAAAGATTAATATTATGTTACTTTTCCGTTCTACATTTATAAGTTTATCATATCGGGTGTAAGAATGCATTTTGTTTTTTATTACTTTAGCATGTATATACATATATATTGCTTTGTTCCCTTACAATAAATTATTAGTTTTTTAAAATAATCTTTTATTTTTGACTTTTCGATTTGCTCACGACCCCCACTTAATGTTATTACGTCCCCCTATAGGGGCACGCCTCACAGTTTGAGAATCGTTGCTTCAAGAGGTTATTACAGTGAAATCATGGATTTGCCTCCACCCTTAAATTTAATTTTGTTAAAAAAGAGATAAATTAAGAATTAAACAATGTGATTGAAAACCAGTTTAATTTTTTAAAAAATGGTATAGATGGTAATCGTGATTGAAATTCTGTGTGAATTCATACGTAATGACATAAATAAGAAATTGTATTTTCAGGAGAAATTCGAAGAGATTTTACGGCGGAAAACAGGATTATTCTCGAAGTCAAGCATCAATGCATAAGCATTCAACTAATCAACGATAACACTTAGTTATTGTTCTAAAAAATAACGAATACTCAGTTAGTCTTTTTAAAGCTCCATACGACAGATATGCGGATTGAATGCAACAAAAAGTAATTGAAATATTGAAATGTGAAATAATAAAAACTAATCTTCTACCTTTTTATAGTTGAAGAAGGAATCAAAACATATAATTTTTACCGTTAACAGCAGTTAACAAAGTTAAAAAAGAAACTAATTATAAACGAGGATTAGAAACAGCAAAATATTAAAACTGGTCTTTTTTAATTTTAGTTACATAAACAGAGATAAAAACTCTCATTAAATGTATTAAGTCGAAAATATCGTAAATACAGAGATTGTACAAATAATGTTTTCCATTTTTTTTTATTCCTTAAGTGTTTGTTTTAAACGCGCCAACCGTTTTTGACGCTTCATTTTATGGTGACATTTCAGAATGGCTGAAGCAGGGGAAAAAATATTCAATAATCAGCAGGGAGAATTTTATTCCCAATTTCAGGAGGAAAAAAAGGAAATATGTTAACGGCCCATTAAAGTTAGCTGTAGTTTCTTGATTTTGTGGTATAATCGAAGCGTAATTCTATAACTTTTAACAACCATTATTTATGAACTAATTCGAAAAGAAAGAAATTTTTGAATTTTATCGTTTGGGAAACAACTTTTCGGGTTGGTTTACAAAAAAGACTTTGAGTTCCGTGATTTGTGTCAAATTTATTTTGATGGAAAAGAAGTAAATATGAAATGTTGAATTTCGATTTTGTGATGTGTGTTAAAATATAAAGGGTGTTTTTTTAGAGGTATAGAACTTTAAATTGCAATAAAACAACAATGCATTATTCGATTGACATGAATTTTTTTTTATTCGAAAGATAATCTTGTGGCATTACATTTTCAATATGATCAAGCAAGGCGTAGATTCGTCGAATGGGCCCAAAACGAGATTGCCGTTGCTCCCGATTTTCATAAGCGAATTTTGTATAGCGATGAAGCGCACTTCTGGTTGAATGGCTACGTCAACAAACAAAACTGCCGCATTTGGAGTGAAGCTAATCCACAAGTGTATGTCGAAACACCGTTACATCCAGAAAAACTGACTGTTTGGTGCGCTTTATGGGCTGGTGGAATCATTGGTCCGTACTTCTTCAAAAACGATGAAGGTCACAACGTTACAGTCAATGGTGATCGGTATAGAACCATGATTACTAACTTTTTCATTCCTGAATTGAACAATCATGATGTCCAGGAGCTGTGGTTCTAACAAGACGGCGCAACATGTCACACAGCTCGTGCCACAATCGATTTATTGAAAGACACGTTTGGTGACCGCCTAATTTCACGTTTTGGACCTGTGAATTGGCCTCCAAGATCTTGTGATTTAACACCGCTAGACTATTTTCTGTGGGGCTATGTAAAGTCATTGGTCTATGCGGATAAGCCACAAACGCTTGACCATTTGGAAGACAACATTCGCCGTGTTATTGCCGAGATACGGCCAGAAATGTTGGAAAAAGTCATCGAAAATTGGACGTCCAGATTGGACTACATCCGAGCCAGCCGTGGCAGTCCTATGCCAGAAATCATATTTAAAATGTAATGCCACAAGATTATCTTTCGAATAAAAATAATTCATGTCAATCGAATAATACATCGTTGTTTTATTGCAATTTAAAGTTCTATATCTCAAAAAATAACACCCTTTACATCAAAATCTATTTAGAGAAGAGAATATGTAAACGCGGAAATTAAAGTATATTCCTATTTCAAATGTTCCCCCATTTTTTTAAATCTAAACTAGCTGTTTAAATTATGTTATAATATTGAGCTATGTTGAAATCTATATATGTTGTAGAGCAAGGGTGTCAAACTCAAAGGCTTGGGCCAAAAAAAAAATCAGGTTTAACTTTAGCTGGGTCGCAAAAAAATCAATATTCATAGAAACGTAAGTTTATTTTGAATAATACATTATAATAAACTTTAAAAGAAGAACAGAAAAAAATTAATGTTTACGTCCTGACACTTGACATCTACTCTCTACTAATATCTTTCATAATGCGGGAAATATTTTGATATTTTTTTATATATTATTGTGTGCAAATATATTGGCCGGGTCGCAAAAAGGTTCGTTGTTTCTCCGAATCATTGCTAACGCACCTTGGTACGTTAGAAATAGTGTCATACACCACGACTTACACATGGAGCCGATTGATAATTACATCACTAGAACCTCTAGAAATGTTTTTACTTCTATTCAAAAACATGACAATCCAGTAATTAGAGCACAAACACTCTTCACGTATCCACATGCTAAATTAAATTTTGCTTACAAAACTTCGAAATGGAATCTGCCCTTGAAACCGCCGTAAACACAACATAAATACTTAATTGCTACATATTACAACACTCAAATGCCTTTAACAGTTGTCGAAACTGGCATCAGTGAAAAGCTGGCTCCTGCATCTTCCTCCTGCTATTACGTTTGTAAGTTTCTACTTGCAGACTCCATTCTTTTCACTCTGGCTGCGAAAAAAAAAAATAGCAGCAATTCATCCTCCCTACCGCGTTTTGGCGCTTTTCGCCCCCTTCCTGCACTCTTCCACTCTCGCCCCCTTCCTGCGCTCTTCCACTCTCGCCCTCGTGACGTCACTCCGGTTTCGTTCTCGTTTGGCTTCTTCTGTTTTCTGATATTGCATTTCCATTCACCCTTTTTTCTTTGATTCTGGGTATAAGCGATTTATTTCGCTGGCACCCGAGCCATCTAATTTTCGTTTCGTAGGTTCGTTGTGGGCCGAATGCTGTCCGCGAGTTTGACACCCTTGTCATAGTGAAAAGTTATTCACTCATCACGAAATCTCCAGACTGGAAATTTGACAGATATGTTCCTTTCATGGAGTAAAGATCCACTAAGAACGGGTTTTGGAAAATCGACCCCCAAGGAGGGTTGCTAGGGGATAAGGGGCCTTATAGATAATTATATTTAAAAATTCCTGCTTTTGAACCATATTCTTAAAATTTGGTAAGCATGTTTCTTTTGTTGAACAGAGGTCCACTAAGAACGAATTTTACGGGAATCGACTCCTATGGGGGGGTTGCGAGGAGCTACTAGGACATATAGATAAAAAAAAATTCCATTTTTTAGCTACTAACTCTGTAGCAATGAAATTTGACATGCATGATTCTTATGCTGAACTGAAATCCATTAAAAACGAGTTTTACTGAAATTGACTCTCTAGGGGTTATGAGAGAGAATAAAAAATAGTTCTACTTCAATTTTAGAATTTAAAGCTCTGTTTGTTTGTTTTTAAATAAAAGAATAAAAAGGGGAAAGTTATAAGAATGTTTTTCAATACAAACGAATGCTTAATGGTGGAACACTATTGTATTCATTAAAAAAAAGCAACTTTATTGTATGTTTTAAATTTCGGATTATTAGTCAAAGATTTTGGACACATAAGTAAGCAACAATGATTCAGCAAATTTATTTACTGAATAGTTATTCTTTAAAAAGTTCATTAAGTGATTATTTTTGAAGAGTTTCATATTCTATATCTAAATGAACAAAGAAGTATGTTGTACGGCCTTTGATAAACAGATGTGGCTATTGATGGTCTATATATAATTTAAGGGTACTCAACCTTTTTCTGCTGGGCCGCATACATATGTCAGCTATTTCAAGCGGACCACATACATATGTAAGTTATTTCACGAGAAAGCAACATGAGGGTAAATGGGGGAAGGGGGAGGGGGAAATGCTAACATTAAAAATTTAAACTGTCGAAAATTGCTCAAAACATAACTCCTGTCTTGCTTTTTTTTAATTATTTATTATTTTTTTATTTTTGTCACTGACACTAAATTAGATGTATTTAAGAAATACTCTTTTGCAATTTCTGCATCTGTAAACGGTTTCACGTGATTACCAATAATGTAATAAACTTCATAGGATGCCTTTGTTACCGCTGTGATATTACCATTGACATAACACTTTGTTGATGTTGCAAAGATTATCAAGAAAGCTTATTTATCACCTCTTGAAAGAGATCTTCGAGGAAAAGTGGCATTGAATGATTCCTGTGTATTGGCATATTTTAAATAGTACTTTCTTGACAAATCAAACGACTACTGTTCCATGTTTGTTTTTCACTACAAGTAATGAGCCTCCCAATCGTCTTGAAACGATATATTTTCTTCGATTGTTTTTCGCTTGCAAGATGTGAGAGTTAAAAATTAGTTCCACCCATATAAAATTGTCGTTACTCCACTGTTGTATGTTATCACTAGTCGTAACCGTTTCAAATAGAAAAAAGAATATCAATTCGCACCCGTACGTCATCGACAGCAAAAATCAAAATTAATATATTTGATTTCTTGACGAAGAATTTCCCGCCAAATTTTCAATACAATGTTCTTAAATAAGTAAACTTCTCAGAGTAATGAGCTATGACTGGGCCACTTAAAAAAGGCTCAGTGGGCCGCATGTTGAGTATCTCTGGTCTAATTAATTCGAAAAGGAAAGGAAAAGTTAAAAGAAACACGTTCGAAATTGTCCAGTTTCTTAATAAGCTGTACATTCAGTATAATTTAATTTATAACTCAGAATGAATCTATTAATCTTCTAATAAAAATCGCGTTTTAATAATGCAAATGCTGTGTTATAAGCTAGAAGTGAAGTAATAATTTGAATTCTTCAGTTCTCGCCAAAAAGTAAGCCAACAATTGGCAACTATTGTTCAGAGGACGAACAGAACGAATAACTAATTATTTTTTCCTCTCTATAATCCGAAAGAGCGCTTTTTTTATATTCGTATTTAAATCTTTTGTCATACAATAAAAAATTCCATAATTAAACATTTAATTTTTAAATTTTTTCCAGAAATATTTCATTAATTAAAGTTTCTACTCTTTTAAGATTTCTTTAGATCAGAAACAGGTTTTTAAGATAGTAAAATGTAAAAAAGTCTTTAAAAAAAAGTTTTAATGCGTTCATAAATTGGAAATAAAATTAACAGAAAGTTTATACCCCCCCCTCCCACAAGACAGTTTTAATTTACATTCAAAGCTTAATGAATACCATTGCTTAAAACGAATTCTTTTTAGTTAATCTTTTCAAGTCAAAAGTTATCTACTCGTCTTCATTTAAAACGGTATTAATTTAAATGCACTGCTCTTCCTCCAGCGTATCATAGTTCTATTCTTCCATTGATACGATTCAGATTAAAACCGAAGGCGCGTATCAAGTTTTAATCGAATCGATATCGAATTTTCCATTGCGGCGTCTTTGGAAAGTAATAGAGTTCTGGAAAGCAGAAAAGCGGAAGTGCACGGAACAGAAAATTAATTACGGTTCTGTTTTCCATCTTCGGCATCATGCGACCAACTTCTAATTTGTTCGTTTCCATCAGACGCTATCGATGATGATTCCATTTCATCGAAATCGTCCAGATGTAACCGGCTTCCTTTAATCTTTCCAGAGATAATTGCCATTCTTAGAAAATTAAATTTTAATATGCTGTTGAACTAATTTCCGATTGGCTACTTCGACAAGAGTAAGAGAAAAAAATATTTAAATTTCAAAAAACTACTTTAAAATTTTTAAATGTGTTTCAATAATTACTATTAGTTTACAATCTCCCTATATATATCTTGCTCAAATTTTCAATCGTTAATAAAATACATTTAAAAACACTCAATTGAGATGAAATTTTATATAGACGATTATTTTGGATGACAATGCGGTAATTTAATGATAATTAATAAAAATTAATTGATTTAAACAAATTATTCAGAGAATTATAGATACAGTCACGTTGGCATCATTTTTGGCAACTTGTGTCAAAACTTTAAAAGGTTTTTTCTCACATTTTAAAGAGCCAATTTGAGTTGAAATTTTCTATACACGATTGTTTTGGGGGACAATACGATAATTTAATTATAATTAGTTGACTGAAACTAGTTATATTTAAAGAATTATAGATACAGTCACGTTGGGTTCATTTTCAGCGACTTGGGTCAAAACTTTAAAAGATTGTTGTGATTCTGTCATATGTCTATACATATTTATATTAATTGAAATTATTTGATAAAAAGTAACTAAAAAGTAAAATTTTCCTCTTTGTTGACCTAAGTAGGAATTGACTTTTTTTTTACATAACTTGGTTATCTTAATAAATAATTCATCCTTATTGATTAGATGGCTCTCTGTAGTGTAAATTTGACGTTTAAAAATATATTGCTCAAAACAATTAAAGGATATTGTAAGTTTTATATAAAATAAAGATATAAGCGAATTTTTTTTTGCCGAAAATGGAAGAAGAGGATCACAAATGCAAATTTTTCTGATTTTCAAACTGGGGAGTATGCTAATTTTGAGTTCGACGTCAAAAACATCGCTTCAGCGGCAGCGAATGAAATTTGACTTTCAGCTGAAATGAAGACAAGGATGATCGGCATTCAGCGACTGCTTTGTTTCGATGAGTACGATGTCTCAGCGAAGTCATGTAACCGATTCAGAAGCTTGGGGAGTTGTTGGTAGGTTAGAAGGGGGCCAAACTCAAGCCGAAGTAGCGCAAGCCATTGGAGTGTCATAAAGTGTGATTTCCAGGATCTGGAACCGTTTTTTGGAGACTGGAAGTGCAGGCCGAAGACCAAGACAAGGTCGTAGACGGGCAACAACGCCCAATGAAGATCGTTATTTAGTGTTAACGGCTCGGAGACACCGAAATATGAACGCTACTCTTCTCCAACAAGACCTTCGCTCGGCTACTGGCACCACGGTATCAACTCAGACTGTCCGAAACCGGCTCCATGGTGTAGGTCTGTATGCTCGACGACCGCTGGTATGTGTTAGACATCGGCAAGGCATCGTCGCGACTGCAGGGAGTGGGCAACAGAGCATGTGAACTGGAGGAGAAATGAATGGAGCAATGTTCTTTTTTCTGACGAGTCCCATTTTTCTGTTTATCCGGATAAAAGGCGTATTTTCATCTGGAGGGACCTTGGCAGTAGGAATAATCCTGCGTTCGTGCACGAAAGTGTCAGATTTGGCGGTGGGGTAGTGTTGGTGTATGGTGGCATCTCCATTGACGGGCGCACAGGCCTCTACATCATTTGAGATGGACCTCTGACTGCTCGCCGATATAGGGATGAGATCCTCAGACCTATTGTAGTCCCTTACGCTGCAGCAATCGGAGATGACTTCATTTTAATGGACGATAACAGCAGGCCACATCGTGCTAACCTCGTGGAGGATTCCCTTTTCGAGGAAGGAATCGTACGAATGGAATGGCCAGCGTGTTCTCCAGACATGAATCCAATAGAGCACGTTTGGGATGCTCTAGGAAGACGAGTTGCTGGCCGCCAACCACCCCCCACAAACTCTCCAAGAACTGGAAAGAGCTCTTCTGGAAGAGTGGGACAGAATACCCCAACTCGTGATTAATAGCCGCATTGACTCCTTGCCTCAAAGGTGCTCAACGTTGCTGGCCGTCCGTGGAAACCATACCCCCTACTGAAAATGATTTCCTTTGAAGAAAACACCTTTTCTTATTCTTTTTTCTCATTTGCACAAATTGTGTTTTTTTTTCCTTTTGTACACAAATGCGCAATAAAATGCATTTTTTCTGCCAAACATGTGTACTTTATTCTCATATAACCTACTACGTTTGTCGACCATGTATCAATCAGCTAAAAAGTTTCCCAGCCACGAGATCCACCTAAAACCGCAAAATCCTTTAAATATTTTGAGCAGTGTATTTGTTTAATGGACCAAATAAGTAAACAAAGCTTTGAAGAAGACTCACGAAACATATTAGGATGAAAATAAAATTGTTTCTTAATTTTTTAACACAAGTTAATGTAAATCAAAAGCTCCTGAAACTGATGATAATTCATATTCTTAAAGCAAATTCATTTTTTCCAATTGTGTTTGATCTTTACAAACGAAGAGTCACTTGGTTTTATTTCTATAAATTAACACAGCATTAGAACTGGTTAATTGCTAATAATTGGCGACGAGTTGGCGAGAAGTAACTGGCGACAAACAATACCACTTTCAGCAACAGCCAGGTGAAGAAAATAGAATTTCTACTCTTGGAAATCTCCGACATGGATTCTGGAATGTATACCACGTCACAGTACATAATGTCATTAACCACTTAAGTGGTCAATTTGTTCGCTCAAAATGTTCCAAAAAAGGGCACATTTTTGTATCACACGTATTTAAGTATAATACTTAACAAAATGCAAAAAAAATAGAAACATTTTATTTTAATTTTCAATTTTAAAGTTTTCACACTTTTTTTTTATTTTATAATTGTAGAACAGAAAAAAACTCTAATTGTGTTTGCTAATTATAAGTACACTCTACGTGCTATGAAGAATGTTTCATATTTCTTAAGAGATTTTCTCTCATACTTAAAAAAAAATTCATGTTCGTACATCTTTTTCAAACGGTTGAGGATTGTTTGTATATGTGCATAGATATATGCACACACAATTTGAAGCATGGTGTAATACTAAGTCTTACATTTCAATGGGAACAGAGATAAAATCGGCTCTTTTGGATTATCTTTCCATTTTCATTTCTTCTCAAGCAACCAATTGCATATTGCCTTGCCAATCCTTGTTCGTTATGGAATATTTTCAAGAATCTAAATTCCTGCCTTCAATGAAAAATTCCCGCCTTCACCACAAAGAAAATCCCGAATTAGAAGTATATCAGAATCATATGGGCAAACTGCATCTCTTAAAAACACACACACTAGAACTAATAATCTCACAACAAAAATTTAAAATATGCACAAATCTAATGCTCTGCAGAAACCCAAAAGGCAAAAACATGACGGTCACGTGATACATACAATCAGCTCCATTGAACTGCATTTGACTTGTACTTGCTGTTTTACATGTAACATTTAGGTAAAATTTCAAATTTGATAACTGGGTAAAGATTTTCGAATATTACTCAAAAAGTTTTCCAAAATTAGAAAAAAAATATACATATCCTGCACGTGTACTTTCAAACCAAGGGCAATCTTTTAACCAATGCTGGTTATTATTGTGGCTAAATATCAACTTTTAAAAAGAAAGTCTCTGCAAATTAAAAAATTGGCAACAGCGAAGCGAAAAAACTGATTAGCTGGAGACACGCAATTGCAGTTATCATGTGACAGACGTCATATGAGTTTTGCGCGTTATGTGAAATATCAGTCATTCATAGAAAGAACTCAGTTGCTTCAATGGCGAATGTAGTAAATAAATCCAAAATTTTAAATAGAATTTTCTAATGGGGAAGTTGAATTAATTATTTATTTTATTTTATTTATTTAGTTTTTTTGCAAGTTAGTTGATAAGTATTTTTTTTTATTTAAATGGGGTTTTTTTCCAGATTTTTTATCCTGAATAAACATTATTACTTTTTGGTCATGATCATTTAAAGGTCATTTGGTGGTGTCTTTTTAAACGCACTGCAGATGGAAACATAAAATTCAAGTGAACAATGCGCGGTAACACATTTTATGTCCTTGAAAAGAAAAAAAAAAAGGTGACGAGATAGAGGTATAGCAAAAGAAACAATAAGAAAGCATTACACATACTCAATAAGCACAGACACAAGAGCCATGAAAGTAAAATTAACCACCCAAGAAGTCAGTAAGGTGAATACCACCCAAGATACTACAAGCATTGAATTGGAAACCACACTCACATTAAAGATCATTAGATATTGGCTTCATTTTAAAAATCTTTGTGCCAAAGAACTTGGAAGAAGCTTTCGCGCCGTAATACTGCACAAAAAGAAAAAAAAAAACCTACTGAAACTGATCTGTACAATGACAATAAAATTACATTATTATATTAAATGGTAATTTTATAATGAATTTTTATAATCAAGGCAAGACTTTTGGTTCACACAGTACTTTAAAATTAAATTAGATCAAAAATATTTTATTATTTTTTATATAAATTAAATAATGGAATCTAAGTTAATTAAATTATTTTGTCGTCTTAATACAAGTATGTATAACGGATATATAAGCATCAGAATAAAAACTAACGCATTACTTTTGGAAAGCAAAGTACGAAACTCATTTTAAAAAGTAAAATAAATTAAGTAAATTTTTTATATGATAAAAGAAAAAGAAAATCAAACCAAACATTGCGAAAAAGAAATTCCTCGCTATAAGAAACACACGTATCGATGAAAAATATAGCTCCTTTATTAATTGAATTGCTCTACCAACACAGTCGGCACAAACGAAATTATTTTCTCGAAATAAATAAACACCCTTAAGAAATACAAAAAAATTGAAAGGATATTTTTTACACGCCTTTTTCAATCCAGCGAAATAAGTTTTTACACATCCGACTAGCTCCCGAAAAAGCCTTCTGTTCTGTGTGTGTTTATTTCTAGGCGATCGAAACTCCACTCAGAGTCGGAAGTTTTAAAAGTTGACAAAATTAAAATAAACCCCCCGAAATTTGAATTTTACGCAGGAATTCCTTCCAATTTCACGGCCGATTGCTTCGCTGCCTTTTCGTCGTGTATCGGATAGAATAAAACCTATATAACTGAAAAGAAGTACTTTTGAATCAAGAGGAATAAATGAAAAGTAAAAAGAAAACAGAATTCCCCTCTTGGGCTTTAAAAGACATCGGTTGAACCAATATCTTCGCTAATGTGCGAGGAAAGCTCGAGCAGGATTCATGAAGAATTGCTATGGCTTTGTTGGAGAGAGCTCCGGTATTTAATATTTAAGGAATTGGAAGCTGATTTCATGTTAGATTTGGAATAAGTAAGTTCGTATTTTATTACGAAGAAAGTTAATTCGTTTTTTCTCTTCTTTTTTTTTACAAAAAATTCCAAACCATTTTAGGAAATTGAGTTTAGCTGAGTTGAGTTGTTAGAGGTATTTTAGTCGATAATGTTTTCTTCTATTTAAAGGCTTAGAAATAGTTACACAGATGTAGGGAAAAATGGGGACAATTAAAATATATTGCATAAATATAGATAATAATCAAATTAAAAAAATAATTTGAAAGAACTTTTTAGCTGTAAAAATGTTATCATGTATTTATGTTTAGTTACATTTTAACTCTATATAATTAATTAATCTTAAATTTTTTTTTCTACTTTCGAGGCAACTGCGGTAAAAAAAACTTTTAATCGTCTACTTTTTGAAATTCAAATTCTAATGTAATTTCGAATTTCGATTCAATGTTATATTTATTTGTTAACTCTTAAATATAAAAAACTTGTAAAAAATTGATATTTTCCAAAAAATTTGTTTAACTATTTTAACTATTGGGAAATACATTATACTTTATTCAGTTCTGTAAAATTATTTCTCATTACATAACTCACAAAATCGGTTAATAAATTTTATAAGCAAAAAAATGTATTTTTCAAAATTCGCATTTATTTTGGTCATAGTTAGCTAAGATTTCTCTTTTAATTATCTCAAAATTGTATTTTAACACGTGTAATTTTCTTTGTATTTAAAAATATTCTATAGCCCTTCCCTTTCTGAAGAATAATATTACTAATTACATAGATTTTTTAAAAATACTCGTTAAGATTTTCAAAATACATTTTAGTTTTCATATAACTCAATACGTGAATATTGCAATTGCCCATATTGTTTTATATAATTATTATGGAATTCATGCATTAACGTTCTATGTAATGCTTCAAAAACGGTGGATCCTCTGATTTTTCCAGATATTTAAAAGCAATTTCAAAATATTCAAATTTCCTATTAAATTTTATAAAAACCATTCAATAATTTTGTTGATAAGAACACATCAAAATAAAAAAACGGTCTTCTATTAAAACAAAATGAAAAAAAAAATATTGTTTTTATTTTAAAATAATATTACAAGAGGTTTTTTTCAGGAGAAAGTCATGCATTGGTTGATATGTGGTTTACTACGTGTTTTAACCCACCCTTTAGTTGTTTTTAAAAAGATATAAATAGAGTCCAGTTTCCCGTAAGATGTTTAGAAACCTTCATCACATTTGCGGTAAAAAAAGAAATCAGCTCTAGGGTATTCGTCATCGTGTGGGTGGAGTGAGTGAATATCAACGCCGCCCTATACAGCTACTCGAGGGCTTTATGATGTGGTTGGAATCAAAACTTTACGTGAACGCCTAACAAAAATATATGCGTCTGTATTTAAGTATACCTTTTAGAAATGACTTTAACTTTAAAAAATTCTCTTTCGATGTACAGGACTTAATGTTATTTATTTATGTTTTCTACAATAAATAGTATATGCAATCGGACCTCTATATAATGAAGTGGCTAAATCCCGAAAAAAAAGTTCGTTATATGAAAATTCGTTAGATAGAGGTTCATCTTTTTTTCTTTATAAACCATATAAAACAAATTTTAAATTCATAAACACTATATGTTAAAAAAAGTAATTATTCAAACTTTTTTAAAATTAATATATGTTTATTTTATATATCTTACCCATCAAAAAAGAAAGTAAGAAAGAAAAACTGCGAGGAAAACAAGACAAAAGAATGTCGAAGAATTCACTGTATTTTCAATACTAAGAAAATAACTTTATACTAAAATTAATAAATTTTAAGGACATTTTATAATTTAAAGCATACAAGTAATATTGGATATACATATTTTTTAATTATAACACGGGGAGACGGGACAGCTTCACTGAGGGAGAAAGAGGATATCGAAGATGTTTCTAGTGAACTGGCCAATGGGGGTTAAAGGTTGCACTTTTTGTTGTGTGGATGAAACGTCTTGAACTCTATTGCTCTCGGTGAGTTAGGATGCAATAAAACCAGTTCAAGATTTATGACCAACATAAAATGTGTAAAGAGAGAATAACTTGAAATTTTTCAGAAACACTTTAAAAAAAAGAACAAAAATTGAGTCACAAAGAAAAAATTCGTTATATAGAAATGCACTTCGCTATAGAGAAGTTATTTCACGAAAAAAATCGTGAAATGTTCTTAGTTCCAGGAAAAAGTTAATTATATAAGAAAATTCGCAATACAGATGTTCGTTATATAGAGGTTCGACTGCATATTGTAGCATAAAAAAAATCATTCAATCCTGTACTCACCGAAATTTCAAAATCATTTTTAAAAAAAACACACACACACACAACGGCGTAATGCAGAATATTAGCCCCCTGCCCCTGCAAAATTAAGTTTTGAGCCTCAAGCCCAAATACGAACTTGGCGTCAGTCAGGGTTTGTCCCCTCCCCTCCACAATGCGGGGGATGGGCCCAAAGCGTAACATACACACAGTTTTGTTATTTTAGTCTAAGGATTTCCTAATGTATTACTGAGGTACATCACTGGAACCTGTACTGTCTCAATGCTTGGTTGCTTATTGTTTCACTGGAATTCAGGTTTAGAGCAACTTAATATATCTTTCCCGTCTAACTCTCTCTCTCTCTCTCTTTACACATATATTTATGAAAAAAGTGATTAACTCTCACTAACACTCGCTCACTCACTCATCACAAGATCTTCGGAACTTTTAGATATGCAAACTTTAATTTCGGCAAACATATTTCTTTTGTTGATTGACCAAGAACGAATTTTACGAAAATCGATCCAAATAGAGATCGAGGGGGAGGGCGTTATAGATTTAAAAAATCCATTTTTTGGACCATTAGACCCACAAACTTGAAATTTTTAAACATGTTTTTTGCTGAGCAGAGATTCGTCAAGAAAGGGCTTTTACAGAAATTGAGTCCCACGGGGTAGGGGGTTACGAAGAATGTAAGAGATAAATATAACTCCATTTTATAGATTCAAGTCATGTCCTTCTGAAATCAGGAGGCGAACGTAAAATGTTTTTGAATATAACTAAAAGCTAAGTGTAAACTTAGATATCAATAACTTCAAAACAATGTTTGGTAATACAACATGAAGAAATAGCCAGCAAAGCGGTAGGGTAATGCTTATTAAACACACTCATAGATGTATTAGATACATTACACCATTGTTTCTCAAACTGTGAGGCGCGCCCCCTTGGGGGCGTGATAACTCTAGAAGGGGGGGGGGCGAGCATATTGAAAAGTCGAAAACAAAAGGTTATTTAAAAAAAATTATTAATTTACTGAAAGTAAGCAGACAAAATACTTTCTGAAATAATAAAATATAAAATACACATTTACACTGATATAGTACACTTATAAAAGCATCTGTACTGTACAATGCATTTTATTATTAATTTAACAATACTAAGTTAAGAATAAGTTTGATAATTACCAGTGACCCCATGGGCTTGTATTAACACTTATCTTGATGATTTGTACGGTTTATAATTAATTCCTTAACTGCCTGTTAAAAGTTACACAATTTGCTCCCCAATGCCATCGTTTACCACATAGACGAGCGTATTTTGATGTTTTTTTGCGGGGGAGGGGGAGCAGAAAAGAAATAAATAAGCAAATCCTCTGAAAGAAGTAAATCCTTCGCAAACACTGTCAAGGTCCTTTTATTGTATTAAAGCCCTCGGAATAATTTTATGGTTCGCACTGCACAGAAAAGATCATTCTTCGGAAAGACGTATATATACGTCCAGAAACCTAATGCTTTGGCTGAGCGAGGCGTTTATATACGTCGGTGGCACATAAGAGGTTAAAGTCGTATTGTAGCTTTTGTGTCAAAGTATAGTATTATTGAATTCAATACATTGTTATTGTATGGAGGGGCCGCGATGAAAATGATGATTGAATAGTGGGTCGCGTATATTGAAAGTTTGAGAAGCACTGCAATACACATAATTAGACATAAAGTTTAGGTGGCCTGAATTCTTAATTTTTTGTCTCTTGATTGTGTATAGATTAACAACAATGCAGTGAAAATCGTTCAACACGAAACTGAAATATTTTTTTGTGTTAAAGGAAATTGCAAGGGGGAAAAAACGTCCATTCAATAAAATCAAGTTTATGAGAATACATTTTATTTACATAAATATGTATATATGCATGTATATAGTACAGATCAGTAAAAAAAACCATTTACAAGAACTTTAGGAAATTAAATAATATACTAAATTTTCAAGTTTTTTTAAAACAGAAAACATTTATTGTGTGCGTTTTTAGAAAGTGATCTGATATTTTTCTTTGCATTGTTTTTTTTAGAATCAATTCGTAAGGTGTTCGACTACCCTAAAATCATGATTATTTTCAAAAATTGACATTTTTTTATGATTTTATTTTATAGACCATTTTATTAGCTTAATAAAAATACCAAGCTTTTTAATGTCCATTCACTAGAACAAAAACTACAAGTGTTTTAATAAAAGAAGATGCCATAACTTTATTACTCGAAATGGGTTTTTTCGAAAAACTCAAACGGGGACAGTGATTGCTCAAAACGTTTTGAAAATAATTTGCTGAAACTTTTTTGTGAATATTTCGTATAACAGTAGAAGTGTTTTAACCTTCAGATTTCTCAATAACTGTTTTATTTAAAAATTTACAGTACTTTATGTGAATAGAATCACTGTTTTGTAAGCCATTTCATAAAGTCGCTAAGATAGAGTGCTCTAGTTTTTGTAAAAATTAAACTATCTATTATCCTGAAGGTCATTTCAAACATGAATAACGAAGTAACACATTAAAACTGAAAAATTGAAAATTTGTTCAAAACATTTTTGAACAGAGCGGGCCCTGTTTATGTAATTTTTTGTACATTTTCACCAGTTTTTTCCCATTTTAATAATAATAAATATTTTTCTAATTTCAATTTTACGAATTTTTCCTTAAAATATACTAAATAAACCTAAAAATCACAAAAAAAAAATCCCCATATCTTCATTTTTTCAAAAAAGAGTTGTCGCAAGTAGCCGGATACCTTAAGAAAATTGTTCGATGTAGTCTATTTAACTATTCATTTCACCATTTAAATGTGCGTCTAAATAGCTGCGTATATTTTTCATGATATTCCTCATTTCGGATGATGTGGGAACAGGACCTGCATTATTCTTTTCATTTTCGTTGCCGAAATGCGCAATAGTGATATTTTTTCAGCTTTGAACAAACTTCAAAATACCTCTGTCTGCCATAATTGGTGTTGCACACACATGATCATCATTTACTGCAAGGAATTCTTTCAATGATTCAATAAGACAGTCAAATAACACAGAAACTTTCTCAAACATTTCATTATTTTATGTATTTTGTTCATTCCCAAAAGGGAAATCTGTTCTTGTTAAACGATTTTTGTTTCGTGTTTTGAAAAAAAAAATTGCCTGAAAGTTCATAGTAGTTTGTCGGGACGCTCGCCTATTATTTCGTGTTGACCGATATGTCGTCCGAAGGTATCCGACTGTCCTAAAATCATGATTTTTTTTTAAAAAATTGACAAATTTTTTTATGATTTTATTTTACAAACCATCTTAATAGCTTTATTAAAATACCAAGTCTTTTATTTTCCATTTGTGACGAATCTGTACGGAACCTTTCCACTAATCTTCTTAGGCGTTTTTCTGGGGAATATAAATTCGCCTTTATTTCCAATCAACTCCAAAAAGAAGTATGGGATATTTAAATTAGATAAGGTATTTAAGTCGAGGGTTGCGAGACAGCAAAAGAGATGATGTTAGGCTATTGAGCCAATAACGTTAAATGCAAAACTAGAAGATTCAAAGATGTTAGATTCGTGAAGACGTCGTGCTGCTAGACGTACCAGAAAGCTGATATAAGCCAGCGGTAAATATAATTCACGTACGCTTAAAGTAAGCGTCAGTTTGAGCTACTTAGTTAAAGTTAATGACAGTTAAGAATTCGAATACGTGTTTTTCTCGGATCTCCTATCTCGGTAAACCTTACTTGAGTTGAGCTAGATTAGTAATTAATTGTATTCTTAGTAATTTAATTTAATATAAAGGCAAATCCCTTTAAACGACGTAACATTATTGTATTATATGTTATCAGAGATTTTTGAGGAAATTATAACAAAATAAATAATATTATTATTCAAAGTGGCTCTTGGTGGTTCTTTGCCTCAAATTAATCTTGGTGTTCAAGGTGTGTCCCAGGAGGGGGGGGGGTCATCACACATTCACTAGAACAAAAACTACAAGTGTCTTGGTGCCATAACTTAACATAAGATGTCAAACTTTAAAATGCGTTTTACTCGAAATGTGTTTTTTTCGAAAAGCTCAAACGGGGACACCGATTGCTCAAGAAGTTTTGAAAATAATTTGCTGATATTTTTGTGTACGTTCTGTACAGTGGCGTAACGGAGAACATTTGCCCCCTGCAAAGTCAGGTTTTGGGCCCTCACGTTGAATTTTACAAAGGGTAGGCACTTGCATCAGTCAGGCTTTGGGCCCCTTTAGAACCCTGCCCCCCCCGCGATGCGGGGGATGCACGTTACGTCACTGGTTCTGTATAACAGTAGAAGTGTTTTAACCTTCAGATTTATAAATCACTGTTTTATTACAAAATTTACAGTTCTTCATGTGAATATCATCACGGTTTTTTTAAAGCAATTTCATATAATAAAAAAGATAAAATGCTCTAGTTTTTATCAAAATTAAAATATATCTTATCCTGAAGGTCATTTCAAAAATGAATAGCAAAGCAACACATCAAAATTGAAAATTTGTTCATTTGCTATTTGTACGGAGCTGGCCGCGTTTGTGTAATTGTTTGTCAATTTTTACCCATTTTTTCCAATGTTAGTAATAATTTATTTTTTCTCTTCTTAATTTTAGCTTTTCTTTCTTAAAATGTACTAAATAAATCTAAAAACCACAAAAAATCTCCATATTTTCTCTTTTTTTTAAAAAAAAAAATTGTCACAAGTAGTCGAATACCTTAAGTGTTTTCGCTTGTGTTGGTACCTTGTGCACTACCGCTATTGTCGCTCCCCCTACAACTTATCACTTCTACGATTTCATTAATACCGAGCGGACGTACCATACCAGTCGTCCATACGTTCGATGGTGTCTCTTGTTATATTAAGTGCCTCTTAGTGTTAATATACTTTAATTCTGAAATACATTTATAAATTGTTGATACTGATTGCATATGTTGATCATAATGAATCTTTGTTTGTTTCGGATTACAATTATTTTTTCTCTTATTTGAGCTCAATCGATGTTATTTTTAATGCTGGCATCCCGCCGCATTAAAAGGCACGTCTTAAGACTCTTTGAGGCCCGGGGACCAGAGAAATCTTAATATATCTTGAAGTCCTGGGCCCTTCTGCAAAAGAAGGCCCTACTTGAAATCTTTAAAAGTAGACAGTAGCATGCAGTACATGTTCATTCAAACAGTAATTTGAAACAAATATGCACGACTCACAAATCTCAACAGCCTAGGCACAAACCGGCTCGACCGATGGCCACATTTCGACTAAATGAGTTGAATGATTGATTATGGTATTAGGCCTAAGCCGTGTGGACAACGATCATCTTATTATAATACAGTCTTGCCACTTTTGCCAGTTGACATTCAGTTTGAAATTCCATGTTTTTCGGCGAACATGGAACGGGAATAATATTTGACCATTAAAATTATCTGGACCGTGATCTTATTAAGATAAAGTCGAGAACGAAACGAAGCCCCCGAGGGGTCATTGAGGCCCAGTTGGTCCATGTCTTAAGACGTCCCTGTCTACTGTCTAGACCCGTTCTGAAACTCTAGTTGGCAAAGCGAACTGATCCGAAGCATTGCGCATGGGCGAGTGGCACGCCAGTGTCAGTGATTACCTCTCGACGAGACAGGTCAAGAATTTGTGTGCTACATCCGTGAGCGTAATGTGAATACATCTCAACGAGAGAGGTCAAGTTTTTTTATGCTCCATCCGTGAGCGTAGTGTGTATTCCTCTCAACGAGAGACATTGAATTTTTAGCTCCAACAGCGATTATTTCTCTACAAGTGTCATGATTTTCAACGATTTTTACTTAAAACGTGTAAAAACTGTACATTTTTCCTCTCTGTGAACTGTCCTTTGTGTGTGAAATAAAACCCTCAAAAGATACATCATGTTTCATCACTTACATGGCTAGGACGTTACACTACTGCCTCCTGTTTTCAGTGTTAATTGTGTTTTACTGTATTTCAATGGACAATTGTTCCCAAAATATTGGATATTTAGTATGAGTTGTAATGAAATTAATGCTAAGTATTAAAAGCAATGTTATTCTGACAGTCCTTTTTTTAAATTTAGTAAACGTAGCATTATTGCAATTTATTGCATGTTTCGTGTTCATGATTGTTTTAAGGTAAGATCATAATCTATGTTTAATATTACTTTGATAATGTATAAGCTCATTAAAGGGCATTCACATTTCGCAAGCAAAAAAACAAACAATCAAAAGAAAAACCTCTAAGAGGAAGCACTACTCACAGTTTTTATCGCTTAGTCATGTATTTTTCATAAGTGTTCACACGTCCTCCTTCTCTTAATAACGCATTGCACTTCTCAGGAAAACACCCATATTTCCTTCCCCACTTCCTTGCCCCCGATGATAAATGCCATGCATTGAACAAGTAGTCGAGAAACATAAATTTCAAGCCCCGGGGCGATAAATGCCTAATGCTGTAGATAACGCGTTGCAATTCTTCTTCGGAGCCTCTGAAGATTTAGTCAGCCATTATTTAATGTTCGTTTTCAAGTACTGCTTCGCGAAAAAGTTAGCTGAAGCATGGAGGGTGCTCTTGTTAAAAATGGATTTATGTTCGCTTTTCGGCTTAACTGGGGGGATTTGATTTTCTACGTAAGAAGGTCAGAATTTAGAGGAAGAAATTTTTATGTTTTTAAGAAGTCTTCAACAAAGAGTAGCCATTTATGGGATTTCACTTGGGCAAGGGTGGCAATTTACTTTATTGGTATTTGAAATGTAAAAGTACAATTGTTTTGAACGAGAAGGAATTGCTGTGTTGAAGTGGGCCCAGGAGGAACTTTTCGGCGTATTATATTTAAATAAAGAAATTGATTCGGAAATATATATATATATATATCCGGTTACACAGGTTACATTTTAGTACACAAATAGACCAATATTTACACGACTACACTTAAAAATTATTTATGACCAATCAAACAACTTTTTTGCATGCAATCTGGTTTGCATCTAATCCTAATATATATTATAAACGTGAAAGTTTGTGAGGATGTTTGGCTGTCTTTCACGCAAAAACAACTGAATGGATTTTAATGAAACTTTACAATAATATAGCTTATAAATCAGAATAACACAAAGGCTATAATTTATAAAGATATTGTGTGAAGTTTTCAAAATATAACGATAATTGTCAAGAAAGTAGGAAAAAATTCTGCCATTTGCAAAAAAGCTCGTGACAGCATTCATCTATCTTTTTTATCCCTGTTGTTTTGTCTACGTCATGCCTCAGTGCGCTCTCGCTTTTAATTTATTCCGTTCTTCAGTGTAATCACTATTTTTTTTATTTCATAATAAAACTAGATTTCGAAGGGAGAGGTGGTGGCAAGATTTTAACATAAAATAAATACAACAAAAAGTAGTATTAATGTATTACACTTCCTGATATAAATTATTTACACTATTTTAAGCGTTCATTACACAAAATTTGTAACAATGACAGTGGAAGGAAAAACTATGAAATTAAAATAAAATATCAAAATGTTTTTATCAGTTAGTTTTTTGTTTCTTTTAGAATGTTTTTTTTCAGTACATGTAAATATATATCTACGCTTTTCCCCATACTGTTCTTTTATAACTTATATATATATATTTCAATAGCTATCTGTAAATTTTTCTTTTTTTTATTACTTATAGAAAATGGGTTTTAATATATATATATATATATATGTGTGTGTGTGTTTTTTAAAAGAATTATTTCTATTATTTCATTCCAAAATTATTATTTGTTAACTAAAAGTACATAGTCTATTATTTTGGATAAAAATACATTTCGAGACATTTTTAAGCTAACTATACGTAACGATCGATTGATTCATGAAAATCTTAAATTTATTATATTATTTTAGTTTCTTAGAAACTAACTATTATTAAAAAAATGATGAAAGTTTTTTGTTTTACTCTTAGCATTAGAATCGTTTTCCTTTTATTGCTTCACATTAATAAATTTTTAACTAATGCAATATTGTTCTTTAAAAGTCATACATCGAAATTTGAAGCTATATTTTATCTGTGAGGGAGAGGGGAAGAGGGAACAGTAATTTTACACTAAAAAAAACCCGTGTTATGCCGGGCTAGAGGGAGGGGGAAGAAACCTGTCTTAAATCGAAAATTTGTGGAACAAATTTCGAAAAAGGGAAATTTAATGAAATAATTTTAGAAATCACACTCACATTGCGGACGTACAAACACACACACATAATTGCTGGCGTCATGAGGGAAAGAGAAAGCCCATGCAAAGCCGGGCCATGCAGCTAGTACCAAATATTTAAACTCTAGTGTGAGAATATGGATCATTTGGATTAACATGGCATTAGTGGGAGTTATGAGCAAAATATAGGAGTGGTGATTGTTGTAGGAAATATGAAAAATTGTTCAGAAATTGTGAATACCATTGTTTACTGATAGGATGCCCTGGGGTGAGTTTTTGATAATTTACGCTATTCATTTGTGAATATACTGGGTACTTAGTTTGAACTTTCGGCTTTTATATATTTTTTCTTAAGGGTCCTTCTCTTCTTGGAGGTGATTAAGTGGTTGTAGCCGAAAAATTAAGAAAACTTGTACGTTATCACATCATTTATTCGAGCATGCTTCTCGCACAGTGTCGAAATACAGAAGAGGGAATTGTTCAAATATCAAGTTTTTATATACAGGGAAGAACAGGGAAAAACGCATTATTAAAAATACAGTCACATGTTTATGCAAAGGGAATAACTACCGTAAAATCCGGCGCACAACGCGCACTTTTAAATAAAAAAAATAGGATTGAAATTTACAGGTGCGCGTTATACGCCGGGTATAAAAATGAGAGCTTTAAAAAAAAAGATGAACATAAAAAAAAAATTAGACTTCTAGATAGATCGCGAAATATTGTTTATTTAAAAAAAATGACATTCTTTATGAACTTAAAGAGTTGCAGTTCTAAAAGTATGCTACTTTTTTTTTAAAGTTTGGAATAATACCTCGAAGAAATAACTTCAAAACATAAGAGCATTGCGCACGCATATTTCGTGTTTCTTCATAAAAACGGGCAGGGGGGGCGTTATACGGCGAATATACCTAAAAATTAAAATTTCAGCTTGAAAGTATAGGTGCGCGTTATACGCCGGATTTTACGGTAGTTATTTATAGAAATGACATCATTGTTTGGGAATATGAATCCCGTTTTAGTAAGGTGCATGGAAACAATTAATGATCTTGTATTTCTTGGAATCGCCAATAAATCTATCAAAATTCGAGGCCTAAAGAATCAGTAATATACCAACATAACGTTTTTAATGCTTTAGGAAAAGATAAATTGAGACGCATTTCGAAATATGAGTAGATATCAATTTAAGTTATTACGTATATATGTTACCGTGAAAGTATGAGATCCGTTATTTTATAGAACAACTAGGTGTTTCATGAAAGAACTAGACAAGTCAGTTAAAAAATACAAATTATTGAATTCTGCGATTTAACTAGGTATTCTATAGAATAACGATTAATTGATCGTTAAAGTATGAAATACGGCACTCGAAAGTTCTTTGAACTGGTTCTAGTCAATTTTGAACCTCGATTCAAAGTGTCATCGTAGCAATCCTTGCTCTAATAAATAATGAAGTCTAAAATAAAGATATATATTTCATAAAATTTGAAACAATATTTTCTTAAATATTTTGTTTGAGAAAGTTTACAGAATGTTTTATGGAGCGGCATTTTTTCTTCCCAGCATGTATTTTTGTAAAATTTAAACATAACTATTTTTGCAACACATTTCCTTTTTTTCCTTTCTGTTTAATAATGTTTGCAATATAAGCAATAATAAATTATATCATCTGCTTTTCCTTATTAATCATCCGCAATACGGATAAAATTTATTGTTCGCGCGATTTTAGCTATTTATGATCAGTTAACGTACAAAATAACATTGAAATTGTTCATTTTTCACTTTAGCGGCCTATCATTAGTTATTTCATGGAATAGACAGTTATTTCACTGAATAACTAGGTAAAGTATGAAATTTTTATAATCTGTTATATACTTTAACTGACTTGCCTAGTTATTTCATGAAATACCTAGCTACTCTATGAAATGACTGAATTATACACTTTAACGGTAACATATATATAACAATCTCAATTTTTGCTTTTTAAAATTATACTTCTTTCCTGTTTTTGCAAGTTTTTATAAACTGTTATTTGGCAACGCTTCTTTTCAACCCTTTCGCACTCGTGCACTGACTATCGAAAGCGCAAAAAGGAAACATTTTTTTTTTCTTCTTTTACTGCAGCATTTGCTTTCGTATCCTTATACAGTTACGTTCCGGAAGTGATTGCTTTTTATGGATTCAGACGACGGTTTGTGTACAGATTCGATTAAAGCACAGGCCTCAGGAAATACGTCAGCTCCTTGGCTTGACGGATGTATTAGTGATTCAATTTGTTCAGCTAAGATAGAAACATCTAACTAAGCGTTTCTTGGCAGATGTTGGGACTAATTATTACTATTATTGCTTTATTACATATTTTCGGAAACGAATAATACGTCGCATTTCAGAGGAGTTTTGTTCGATGAAAATTATAAATTACATTTAAAAAACCACTATATAGTAACTCTAATTGAATGTTCTATGATACTGCTTTTAGAGGGGAAAAAATTGAAAGAAAAGATATATAATAATGTAGTTTGCACAATATTCTTCTTTCCTCTCCCACATAAAATAAAATAAAATAATTTTCTTTCTTATAAGTTCATTCAATATTTTGAATATTATAGATCTAACACACGAAAAACATCCAAGCACGAATAATAATAAGTAATAATGATTTTTGCGATGGAAGAAAGTTTGGAATAGTATTCATGTGTGTAGTGAATTCAATGGAATTACGGCATGACGAGTTCAATGGAACTGCGTCATCAATGACGTCGAGGAGAAAATTTATATATCTCTCTACAGCCAGCTGTGTGTGTTTTCTCTACCCCCTTAATTATTAAATTCAAGTGCGCACGCAATATTTTAACGCACATTTAATCACAATTTTAAAATGTCCCTTACTATATATAGTTTATTTTAAGACCCTTTGGGCTGCCAATGAGAGTCGTAGTCATCATCTGCCAAGCACCAATGAGAGATCAGCCACTAAGCTCTCCATTGAAATCAAACTTTCACCATTAGGAGCGAACTTCTCTGAAGGATTGGCTCAACTAATCAGAATGCAGTACAATCCAGTGTGAAAAAGACTATTCACGGTCAGATATGGGATTTGGGGCAAGCGGCTCGGATACCCAGAAATAAGACCGCAAGCCGTGTTTCCTGCTCTTTTCCCTCAACTTACGAGCGGAGCGATACATGTTACAGAAATAGTTCAATAAAACTGTTAAAAGACATGCCACGTGGCCATGGAGTCATAGTATAGGCTGAAATTCCTTCTGGGTGAGGTGGGTAACAGACGCCTGAATTTGTTCGATAGAAGCACTGTGAAAGGTCAAAGGTATCTAATCGAAATCCTTGATCAATATGTGAGATTTTATGACGTTGCTGTTGATAATGTTTTTTTGATAGATGATAATACTCAGCCTTTTCGAACTATGCTTCCAGACAAGTGCCTTTTCGGTCAGGACAGTAGGCGAAAAGACTGGTCGTTTCGTTTGCCCGACTTAAATAACCTTTGAACTCTCTTGGCAGAACAGATGCAGTACTAAATTCTTCACATCTAAGGAAAGTTTGTTGTTGTTGTTTTCTAATACCACCTGTCTGACCTAGTCAGATCGAGGCCCACGAAATTCATCGTGGCATGGGCAAGAGGTACGCCTGTCGTTGGCCTTGAGCACCATACAGGTGACAGTACGATTTAGCTCGGCGAAATTCCCCGAAGGGACGATCTATGGCGACACGACCTCTATCTCCACCTCCACAATTTCTGCATGTAAACTGAAGGGGAGGGAAATATTCTCCAGTCCCTGCGCTCGTGATTAAGCCCACAAGACTACGGACCCACTGATTTAACGAACACGTACTCCGTGTGTACTCGGAGGGTGTTTGGTGGCATTGGGCATCGAACCCAGGCCTTCCGGTCTGGAGTCCGATGCTCTAACCACTAGGCTACCCACGGCCCCAAAAAAGTTTTTAAAAACTGCAATAGGAATTGCATCGCGTATAGTCTTCTGTGGTAGTGCTTATCCGGAGGAGAGAACCTGTGATTCCATGATCGTAGCCGAGTAACATAATCACTAGACAAAAGTGATGATCTTTGTCCGGAGGTTGTTACTGGCTTATGAAGATACCGCTACACTTCTGTTCTGACTCATTAATCCAACAGTTTAATTTTATCAATAGAAAATCGATGCTGACTATACATTATGGCTGGGGAAGTATGTACTTCTTAATCAATTCCAAATTTTTGGAAAATTTTAAAAATTATGCATTTTATAATTTTTGATGCAGACAGGATCTGGTTTTAAATTTCTACTTAATATATGTATAAGTCAATTACCAAGAACATCAAACGTAACATTTACTGAATAAATGTATACAAATTATGCCTGTATTTTTTCAAAAGTTATCTCTTAACCCCCACCCACCTTGTCTCTTTACCTTTGGAGGTGTATGTATTATTTTTGTCAGGAAGAAAAACATCTTAATGATTATAATGTTTCACATTTTATAATCCAAATTTCTACCCGCTTCCTCTTTCAAAAATGGATTCTTCGCTTGCTGTTAAGGCAACGAAGCGACTAAGGCATGTATTACTGCATGGGATTTTTCAATGTTGAACAGAAATGATAGATTCAGTTTCAAAAAGAATAAATTCCTGAAATAGTTGCTGTAATCAAACAAGTGTAAAATAAATATATGACTGAGAACCCCCCAATTTCAGGGTATATATGACAGCTATACAGCCATTGAGAAAGATATAAATTGATTCATGTATCTTTCATTACACTTTTAAGTTCAGGAATGCGATGAACTATATTTCATTTTAGTAATCTAATCTAACAGAAAATGCATTACGATCTATATATATAACTTTCGATGATAGATAAAACTTCTAACTGCGTCATTCCTGGTAATAGATTAGGCATCACACACACACACATATTACATTTCGGTCTGTATCATTTAAGAATTGTGGAACTGATACAAAATGACATGAGCAATTCTTCACAAATGAATAAAACATCAATGTTAAACGAAAAGAAAAGAAAAACAGCATTATGTTTATATAAACGAGCGTGTCTATGCATTTTAACTTTCTATTACTTTTTATTTTGGCCTCAAAATATAAAGAAATAACTCATTTAGTCAAGATCGCCTTTACAACAAGGTGGAAAATATGAAGTGTAGACCCAGTAAACAAAAAACAACAATAATTACTTAAAAAATTGAAAATTTTTTTATACAACATAATAGGAACAGATATATTTATTTAATACAAAATTATACAAAAAAAAAAAAAAAATACAAAACTAATGCTAACTTTATTTTTCCCAGTTTAAGTTCAACAAAAATTTATTTTTTTTTCCATTCACATTTAAATCTTTTAAGTCATATTCTTTAGAAAAAATATTAGGTTGGGTGTTATTTCTTGAGACATTGTGGCAATCAATATTTGAAATTATTTCAAATTGTGAAACGCTGTATTATAATTGATTGGTTCTTTGTTAATTAATGTCGCATTTTAAACCAGCTTTAAGCTATGTTTTGAAACTCGGCAGCTGATATTGGAATTGCTATGTCTACTGGGCTTCTAAGATAGATCTGTATTGATAAAAAAGGCTCTTTTACAAATAAATGTTGCAAGGTTTCCTTTTTCTCATCATTGTTACATGTTCATGCATTGTTACAAATCAGTCCAGTATTCATGAAGAATGCTAACCGTTATTGCTTAAAAAAAAAAAAAATCCGACATGTTAGGCTTAACTTCACTGCTTCCGTGAAAAGTATTCTTGCACAGGACGAAATGAACTCAAAGAATGTGTCACAAACTACATAATTTGTTATTATGTATTCCAAAAACATACAATAAGAAATTTCTAAGCGTTCTATAATTTGGAGCACTAGAAAATTGAAATATAATTATTAAAATTATTTAATTGATTCTATCAAAAGTTTTAATGAGCAGTTAATTAATTCAATTCAATTATTCGATTGAATTTATTCAATCGATGGGTAACAAATTCAATAGATAAAGAATACTTAAAATACTTCTTATGTAATAAATTTTTAATGGCTATAATAGAATTATTATTGCAGAAGTTATAAAGGAATAGATTCAATTAATAAAATTTTTAACAATAAATATTACGACACAATCAAGAGATATCAAATTCAGTATTTATAAAAATACATATTTTTAATAATTGCCCTTTAACATTTCTTAAATGATAACAGATATTAAACTATATAAACTTAACACTTGAAAAATCTATAACAATGTAAAAATATTTTTTTTCTTTCTGTTTTTCTAGTTTATATTCTATCTTATTTTTTTATATTATTGATGGAATGGCCATATATCCTCAAGAAAACTCCGATAAAAAAACTGTTTACCACAAAATATTGGTTATTAAAAATTGATTTTAAATGCAAGAGTTTAGCAAAAATCTCCCAATTACCGTGGTTTTGGCACAAACTCTAGACGTAATTCCGAAGAACAAACAATTAAATGCGTTGAATTCCTTCAAGGTATTTAGGGTAAGATGATATTATTTATTGGTTATTCATAAAAGAGTGCAAATATATGCCAATCTTCGAAATGATTTTCCAATGACTTAATCGATTAACATGATAAATTTCTTGCAATTAAATGTATTTATTTCAGAGAAAAATAATGGTATAGTTACATTTTAAAAACTAATATATGGATGCTCACAATAAACGAATTTTAATTATTGTCTTTAATTAATTATAATAGATATGTTTTCTTTCAAAAATTATTAATTCCACAATTATTGCTTCTAAAATGTTTTACTAAAATAAAACATTTTGGAAAATATCTATTACAAGAATATTTGATCTGCAACACAAAACTTGTAATTTCAAAAACCAAATGCATCATGGAGAAAAAAAGCTTTCTTTTTTTAAAAAAAAGATTAAAATTGAAATGTATGAATTTTTCGACTGATATTTAGAACATACTTGAGTAGCTTACAATTCAACAAAAGAACAAAAAAAAAAAAAAAAAAAAAAAAACACGTTTTGTAAAAGATTTAGTTGAAAAAAAAAATCTTTGAATGAAAAATTGTCATTATTAAAATTTAACAAATCAACATTATCCCTTGATGCATTTAGAATTTAATTTTCATTTATTATTTTCGTGTCTAGCAAATTTATCTGTAATTTTCTTTCGCTGTGTCTGATGTAGCTGACACAAGGATTGTGCCCTATTGATTGAGAAAATGTTAATCTGCTTCATGATAGAATGCAAACTAATGAATTCTAATTTTACTAATGAATTATTTTTTATTGCATGTAACTAAGTATAATACTTAAAAGATTGCGAAAATGGAAGAATTTAATTTTAATTTTTATTTTAAAGTTTTCACACTATTTTTTATTTTATAATTGTGGAACACAAAATCCCCTAAATGTTTGCTTTTTACAACTACACTCTGCATGCTATGAATAATGTTTCATACATCTTGAAAGATTTTTTTCTCATACATACTAACAAATTTCATATTCGTACCTCTTTTTTTAAACGATTGAGAGTTTTGTGTGGTGGTAAATATATATATGCACAAACAATTTGAAGCATGGTGAAATACTAAGTCTTATATTGCAATGGAGACAGAGATAATATCGGCTATTTTGTATTTATCTTTCCATTTTTATTTCTTCTCAAGCAACCAATTGCAAATCGCCTTGCCCTGTTCTTTATGGAATATTTTCAAAAGACTCTAAATTCCTGCCTTCAATGAAAATTTCCCGCCTTCACCACAAAGAAAATCCCGAATGAGAAGTATGTCAGGACAATCTGCATCTCTTAAAAATACTAGCACTAATAATCTCACTATGAGAAGTAAAACTATGTGCAAATCAAAGACAGAAAGAAGAAAATATCAGTGCCCGTACGCTGTACGGGCAAACCGGTTGCGGCCAGCTTCCGGTAGCCCTTATGGTGTATGGGCAAGGGTTAATCTAACTATCAGGCTTAACAAAAAATTTCATTTAAGCTGTATCGTTCCTGAATAAACATTATCAGAGTTTAAGATTACGTCTCGCAAGAAATATGTTAACAACTTAATCTCTCTAATTACTGGAAATTTACATTTAGCAAATCATTTTTGAATACAAGGATTTTCAAGCGCATTTCATGATTTTAATCCGTTAAATGGTTTTCAAAGTTATTAAAAATTAGTCGTTTCCTCTTATAAAATTAAATTCAAATTTGGAAGGAAAGTTATTCACGCAGTTTCATTATTTACAATATATGATTCGAGAAATTGAGATTTCGAGTGAATTTGTTTAATCAATGTTCTGCTGGCGTCATTTCCTTCTTTTACTTTTTACTTAAATATTAAATTAATGAATTATTTGTTGAAAGATTAAGCTAGCCCCTTAGCGTGTATGATCGAGTTAATTCAATCGCTCTAAACTGGCCAACCTGCGCATAAACGAGAGATAATTCGTGCTGAGTCGTATTTTATCCTGTTGTAATTTTCACACTCGCATATAAGCGATTACCGTCTACACTAGTGAGAATGACTGCAATCTATCGTCATAATTTCATACATTTAGATAAAATTTATAGTAAATTTAGATAAATATTATTAAAAAGTATTCTTGCATTTGCTAGACATCAGCATTTCAAACGCATATGTTTTGTATTAAAAAAAATGGAGGCGAAAAAAAATCAGATTTCAGAAGCGTTTTAGTAGAAAGATTTCTGTAAAGCATGATTATACAAATATAAAAAAAAAATCGGGTAGATCAAAATCTTCTGGAATTCTACGGCTAATGGAACGTCTTTTCCCCTGTTTTGTTCTACCAATAAATGGGGTATACGGGATTTCAAATCGCCACACAATCAAAAGTCGGCTGAACATGGTGGCCATGCAATCTTTTAACTACGACCAATCACTTTATCTTCACGAAGTGTAGTCAATAGGAATCATTTTATTGGATTGCCATAGCATGGACATTTGTCCTTCTGCATGAAGCTTATTACAGATACACACCTCCTTGATTTAAAATGGCTAAAAATATTTTTGCTGCTAAGAAAACTCCTACTTCCTTGGGAGCCTTATCTTGTAAACTGTACTCCTTTATCATCATTGTTTCCTTTTTTTTAAGAATTTCTATTGGGTGGAAGGGAAGGTTCTCTGTTGTTTTCTTCTAAAGAAAAAACAAAGAAGTTTGTTCACTTTTTACTTAAAATTTAATCTAAAACATAATGACATTTGTTAGTTACAACTGTCTGTAAGCGTTTCTGCAGCTTATCTAGCCCCCTGGAAAAAAAAGTCCTCTGTTTTCGAGACAAAGTATTCTTCCGCTGCCATTTGGACACATTCATAATTTATATATTTATTTCCATCCAGAAAGATTTGCAATGACCGGAACAGATGACAGCCTGATGATGTAACATCAGCAGTATATGATGTCCGAGGTAAAGTTTCCCAACTCAGCTATGCAATTTTTTTATGCGGTGTTTCTTGCCACGTGTTGTCCAGCGTAGTCATAATGAAGAGTCACATCATTTCTGTTGGCGAAAGATGGACGGTTATGTTGAATTTCTTTATTCAAAACATCAAGTTGCGAACAGCAACGACCGTTTCATTTTCTTTCAGCAACTCATAGTGCACTCTACCTTTGCTGTCTCACCAGCAACACAGCATAACCTTCTCCTGATGAACGCCAACTTTGGATGTTTCCCCTTTGTAAACATATGCTTTTTTTCTAATCACGTGTTTATACACCATCCATTTTTCATTTTGGGTTACCAAGTGGTCCAAAAACGGTTCCCTCGAAATTTTGTCCGTTAAATATGTTTCGCTTAATTCGTGTGCCACCGACTCGAAATCAAGTCTATTAATGTAATCCTAAACAGTAGTCTGATGAATTTCATGCTTTGAAGCCCACTTCTGTTTAAGATAACGTGGGATTTGTCCTGATCATTTTGCGTAGTACTTCGTCACTGGCATCTGATATTAATTCACTGGTCACCCAGTCACATGTCTGCCACTGGGTTAATCTTTCAAAGAGAAATCGCCCAAGCGAAATTTCACAAATCATTTTTGCCATGTTCGAGCTGCTACTGCTTCCTCTCCCCACACGTCACACAGACTTCTGTTTGCCTGCATCACACACACACGTTATTCCTTTTGTGGAATTCAAACTTAAAATGTCTTCGTTGCATTTTTTCTTCACTCATGTTAACAGTCTTACAAGTTTAAAAAAATTTATAAAAATGCAAAAAAATGTGTATAAATCATCAATAATATACTAATCTTTCTATTTAAAGTGGTTTTGGTTAGATCTGAATTCTTGCTAAGGATCGACAATGCATAAAAGTGCACGTGTTCAAAAACGACACAGAACTTTTTCTTACACCCAGTAAAGTTTTAATGTGCCTTTAGCTCTCACCCGGTATAACAGCAATACTGATATCAAATATAAAATAAATATTTCATTGGTTCTTATAACAAGGAAATCATTGTTTGATTTTAAATTATGAAACCATGCACTAGAAAATCAGAAGGAAAATAGGTTCTAAAAATATAAAGAGCTTTTCAGAAAAACAGGGAATGGGCGTCAAAAATATTATTACTTTTTAAACCAAAACGAAAGAGATGGAAGGTGAAATCGGCTTGACTTTTTCTCTGTGCCTAATCAAGTTTACAAAATCTCTACGCATTAATCTCTTTTACTTTCGAACAGGCAAAAATCCCATTTTTTTCCACCGGTATTGTTTTTATTTTTTCTCTTTTTCTTCGAAGAAGATTTTTTCCCAACAAGATGACAAAGAATAAGGATGGATGTCACTTTTCCCTCTTTTTTCAGCCTTAGCAACCAATCCAATGTCAGGATTTAGGACTGTCCACTGTCTAACCTTAACAAGAAAATTCTCAAGGCAAAGGCACAGAAATCAGATTTATCTATTGTAAGAAGTTACTTTTAACAATGAAACAAAATTCTATCATGAAGGGGGGAAAGTCGAAGTGAGATTGGGAAAAATCCAACTTTTTCTCCCGATACTTCAAGTAGATTCGATCGCAAAGGGAAAAGAAGTCTCTGTGCATTATTTGTTGGTATTGATCACATACATATTACGATTTTCGGTACTCTTTGTAGGAATGAATAAAAGAATACAGGAAATACCAAAAAAAGATCTGGAGTAAGGAGATTTTTGTTGTTATTTGTTATGTTAAAATTTTTCTGTTTGAATAGAAATGATATATTTATAAGTACCAAAGTTTTTTTCTGTCAAACTTGATATTTCGAATAATATGCCTAATTCGCATTTCTTTCTTATAGGAAAAAATCAGCCAATAAACTAATACTTAAGCTATCGAAATTTTTACACAACATCGCTTTTAGAAAAACTATTGTGACGGTCATATACGCGATCCTTCTATTACTAGTCCTCTTGGGGAATTTTTGGTCTTCAAAAATTATTTTATTAGAAAGCTTGCTCCCGAAGAAGAAAACGTGAGTATGCAAATCAAGACTACTATATAAAGTCTAGGCATGCAGGTTAAAGAGAAAGGGTTATGATAGACTGCTAGCGGAGTAGTGATTAATCAATTTGAAGTGAGACGCAGATATTTAGTAATTGATAATTGTTATAGGTAAGTTAACGATATGTTACTTTAGATTTAATCTACATTAGGTAGTTTAGAAGTCTGAGCGATTGAATTGATGTAATTGTTCCAAGTAATTAAAGTATTCTCATATCTCGCGTACCTCGTTAATTGTCTTCATATTTAATAATTGGGCGCATCTCTTAACTTTAGTTGATAGAATTTGTGTTGTGGTTTGTGCTGTGACTAAATTGAGTTAATTTGAATATGGTTAATCTTCCTTCCAATTCTCCCACACCTTTAGGCACAAAGGCGATATCTTTACTCTATGATATTAAGATTTAAAGGCAAAGCATTTCCACTAATTTACATGACAATAGTATAGATGAATCTTGACCCAAATTCATAACTCTTTGGTCACTCATCAACAATCAATACAATCACGTATTTCTAATGAATATCTTATGTTCTTGCTAAAGTTGCAATGCATCGCTAACGGATTCCTTGGAGATATAGAATGGATATCCATTTGAAGTATACAGAAGTGTGATATACAGGAATGGGTATATTTAATAAACTTGTTAAGCACAAATAAACTATCTACACGTTTTGGGTGGTAATCATCTATCGATAGAAAATGCATATTGAAAAGGAACTGTAAAAATAAACCAGCTAAATATTAGTTTATTTTTTTATTTATCTTTATTGTTTTATACTATTTTACAAATAAATGAGCCATTCTCTGAATTTAAAAAATCACTCTTATAAATTGTCATGATTTGAATGTTACTAACTTTCGAGTTATTTATTCAATCCTCTATCCCATGGAACAAAAAGGTAATACTAATGTTCCATGACTATCCCCCCTCCGAAGCAATTATAGAAAGTTTCAAGATTTTCGTTGTAATTCTTTATTATCACAATATAGGTACACTTTTACTAAGCCACCTTCCACTGATGGAAACAATGCTGGGAGTCCTGTAGTGGTATTTTCTCAAGTTCAGCCGTCATGTTGGTCTTGTTGTCTTCTATGGTGTAAAAAGGATGTAAAATCTTTGAAGTCCATTTCGTGCCATTTAGTAGGGCGTATTTTCGGATTGATTCTCTCAGTCTTTTCAAAACTTTAATCTATAATGAGACGTTAATAGTACAAAAGAAGGTGTACAAATTCATTGTGCACCACGTTGTCAAAAAACGCGATGAGCATTACTTTTGTTAAAGATTTGACGAGATTTTGATGGGATTAAGGAGAGGACGTCTGCATTTTTGTCTCCTGATCACCAGGATCGTTTTTAACCTCACCTGTGCCTTAGGCACTTTATATTGTTACGCCCCCTCAATTTTCAGAGCACCTCCCCCTCCTTCACTTTTTACCTTACCAGTTTTGGTTCGAGAAGGATTCCCCCTTTACTCAAAATCTTTTATTTGAATTTGCTCTTTGGAGAGCCTTTCCATTATCCACCCCCTGTGGACCCACCGTGTCTTGGACTGGCAACAGGCAGCCGTAAGGAAAGGGTAGTGGCATGTCGTTGCCACTCTTGTTTATTTCTTACCTTACGGCATCACGGACCTTCCCCCCTTAGTAAATTAGTTCAGTAAATTAATGAAATCGTTTGCAATTACAACACATAGTACACGTTATTGTACAAAATGTTTTCATCTTGTTTATTCTCATCTTATTCTTCGCTTATCGTTTTGCTACATTTTACTTGTAGACATCCTTATTCATTGTTGAGCTACTGCCATTGTACTTGCACGACAAAGGTTTCCTCCGAGTTTTGATCATTGCAAAATCGTTAATGACATCTTGTAATCAATATCCAGTGTTATATCATTTTGAATACATAGCAACATCAAATTGTTAAGCATTTCTTTTTTTTCCATTGTAGATTTCATTTCAGTCTTTACTCTCTTGAGGACAGAAATGCTTCTCTCGTGATTCTTTAGGAGGAGGTACGTTAGCTGTATATATATGTAATAATTCCCTCTAGTATCTTTTTTGTTAACTCTTTGTATTAATATTTGAACAAATTTTAATTCTTTAGTTTAAAAATAGCACTGTATCGTAATCGGTTAGTCCGAAATCCCTGTCAACCATAAAAATAAATTTCAGGCCAAGTAAATGCCTGAATGGTGGACTTCAAGATTTACTCTATCTCTTTCTTTATATTCTATGTCTTTATTAGAGCCATAGTAAAGTGTACATGCATATCAAAGTAATGCCTGTCTAGACCATCAAACTGCTATACTAGTCTCTTTCGGATAGAGGACCTCTAAATGGTCTTTGATTCCCTACAAACGAAAGTTCGTCGAAAGTCAGTGATTGGGTTGAATCTAGATTTACTAGTGAATAGAATGATCTTTTACTGTGGTCCATGCTCACGTCAATATTATCCGTAGCTGCTAAACAGGTTCTTATGAAGTAGCTAGATGCAAACATTAGAGCTTCTTCAAAAGGGATTTCTCCCTTGAGACAGCTGAGATATTGTTGCCGTTTTTACACCGGGTTGTTATAGATCGATTTCCATTGATCACCGTTGTTTTTAGCGGTCATACTGAGAGGCCTTCCTTTTTACTTTACATTAATATCTTAAGTAATCTGCACTTGAGATTGACCTGCCACATGTTTCAGACGATTTTCTATTTAATTTGTCGGAGGGAAGATTCGATCTGAGTACCTTCCGTTCCGAACGTACGAATGAAGCAAGTACGCTAACCATCACGCCAAAACGATCGTCCTCGCGGGATGTTGGTACAAGTTCATATCGCGGGATGTTGGTACAAGTTCATATAGATATCACACCGCCACATACCCCCCTGCCAGTGTTTCGGCGAATAGGCGAACGAACGATACCATATTTGTGGCGAGCATGTAAGCAGTTGCGTCACTTTGTGAGTTGTGTCATAGTACGTGACGGCTTGAGAATTACGTCATTTGTGTTAGACGGCTTTGAGAAGTAACGGCTTATTTGCGTCAATGTTTGAAGGCTTGGTTGCTTTTGCGATGGATAGATGGCGCCACGACTGTGGCGCGCGAAGGGTGCGGATCATATCACGGCCAGGGTCACCAATGTCGGAGGGAAGATTCGATCTGAGTACCTTTCGTTCCGAACGTACGAATGAAGCAAATACGCTAACCACACGCCAAAACGATCGTCCTTGTGGGATGTTGGTACAAGTTCATATAGATATCACACCGCCACAAATTTGAATATCCAAATGTCAGTGGCTACTTAATTTAATTGTTTGCTTAAATTTATTGCAAAAAGTCTGAAGTCTCAAAGGTATGCAAGGGGACAAAGTAAGAAAATGCTAAATGCATTTTCAAAGCTTTATTATCTAAATGTACAGTTCACGCTCTTGTACACGCTTACGTAATCGACATTAACAGTCAACAACTTTGTTTAGAAGCTGTTACGTCATCAGCGCACTGTAGCGCCACATGTAAAATAATTGTAAAAGTAGACATTGTCGAGCTGTACCAACACCGGTGCTGGCTGTACCCCCCCAAAAAGCGGGTGCACGAATAAAGTAGGCTTAGTGTTGCGAAAGTTTGATTTTTTTTATTCTTACCAGTTTACAGTCCACTCAAATATTGACAAAACAGAAGACTAAGTTTTGAATTTTGTCTACATTTCTCACAATGTGATTAATTCTGTAAAATTTGCTTAATTTCTTAGCGTTGATGCAAATTTACTTTAAGTTTTTTAAAAAAATCAATTTTAAAATCTAAACTGTCAGTTACATTGATTAAGAATGATCTGTTACAAATTTTATCGATTTTTATTGCATCACATCTACATTCCCCTTAATTTTTTTTAATTTTCATGCAAAGAACTTTTTAATTCTAAATTCAGGTGCCTTTTTATGACATAACCTTTACAATAACCATGCTATATATTAAAATATGAATTAAAAAACTAATATCAAATAACAGGGGAAATCTCTCAACTTTTTATTCTGCTAGGTGAGAATATTTACTATGTACGCGACATATTTATAAGTACTTTTAAAGCTGATTGATTGATTGATTGATTGAAAGGCTGAAGGGGATATAGAGCAACACAGGCTATGATCCCTCAAAAAAAAAGACAAGAGAAATCCTAATAGATTAGTAGATATCGAAAAATTTCATTCCCTTCAAAAAAACTCTGAAAGTTGATTTATTATTCATTGCCCTTTCCAAAACATCTCTAAATGTAATAGTGGAATGTGGATCAATACGAAGAATAGATCAGAGATTATTACGATATGCCTAGTATATCTAATACAATTTAATATAATGTGGTCCAAATCATTTATACGTTTACATGTAATACACATTACATAGATTTAATTTACAGGATAATGCAGAGAAGGCCTGGAGTAATAATCATTTTACTGAAGATTCGAGTGCTTAAGATTTCTTCTCTTCGATTCTCTGTCCACTTTGAAATGATATCAATGGTTGGAATATTTCCCAATTTTTCAAAATATTTGCTTGAGTAAAATGTTTCATTGATTTTTTGAATTCTATTTCGATATATATTTTTATGAATGTCGTCTGAAGCAATCCAGTCAATGTAAACATTGGACTCCGTGACCAATCTTGCGAGATTATCCGCCTGCTCATTCCAAACAATTTTCGAGTGTCCCGGAGTCCAAAGCAGAATTAACTGGTTAACGTAGTTAGATAGCATATAAATTTTGTTAGCAAGTCTATGAATTACCTTATTGGATTTGATCGAGAAATTTTGAAGTGCAGAAAGAACCGAAAGACTATCCGATAAAACAAGTAAATTTACATTAGATTCCACCAGATCATCTAAAGCTTGACAAATGGCCAAAGTTTCTGCAGAAAAAATGGAGTTATAATGGTTGATCCTGTAAGCAAATGAAGATTTTTTTGATATACCTGCTATCGATGTAATTTGGTCATTTTTTGAAGCATCAGTAGCTATAATGAAAAACTTCTGAAATTCCCGTTCGACCGTTTCATCAAATAAAACACTTATTGCAGGAATCGGTAGATTTTTATCTTGAAATTTGAACCTATATATTGGTATAAATTTTACATGGAAGGTCTAAAAAGGTAATTAATCTGGGAATTGAAATAATTTGATCACCACCAATATTTAAATCTTGCAGCACACTAATGATATAATTTTTATCTTCTAAAACATTAAGATTCAGTGCCTCTGGGTTGTTGCAATAAAGAGGAGAGAAATCACTATTGGAAATTTGAGTAATAAAGAACTTGTTTGCCAATCTTCTAATTTTATCTGACAAAATCTCTTGACCAGCCAACTTTAGTAGCACAATATTTGGGGTCCATTGAGGGAGACCTAATGCTATTCGGAGGGCTTTTGTTTGGATAACATTAAAAGGCTTTAATTGATTTTCAGACCATTTATTTATTATGTGAGACAAATATAATAAAAAACACTGCATATGCTGTTATTGACTAAATTAATGAGATCTCTTGATCTCGGCCCATAGTGTTTATATACCATACCTTTTAGTGCATTGATCCTTTTCAAGGCTTTACTGCTTAGTTGATTTTTAATATATAAATTTTGACAACGTTTAGAAAAAAAAACTCCTAAATATTTAATAGAAGTTTGCCATTGTAGGGGAAATCCAGCCAACAAAATATTAGGAAGAATATAATTTCTTTTATTTGTGATAATTCAGCTATTGTACATTTCTCTGGGCTTAAATTTAATTTCCAATATTTACACCACTGGAAAATTCTTTCCAGAGTATTTTGTAGTTTTTTGCAAATAACAGCAAGGGATTTATGAGAGCAAAAAATAAAAATGTCGTCAGCATAAACCAGGCATTCAACTTCCGATTCTAAGGTTTCAAAAATATCATGCATGTAGATAGTATATAAAATAGGAGATAGGACACTGCCTTGGGCTAGGCCTTGCGGAACAAGTTTTTTGGGAGAAAAATAACCCCTCCATTTTATTTGGAAGGATCGAGATGTGAGAAAGTTATGAATCCAATTTGCTATATTTCTTGTTATACCAATTTGTAAACATTTATAAATAAGACCATCCACATAAACAGAGTCGTATGCACTTTTAATGTCTAAACTTATTCCTACAAAAAACTTTTTCTGTAATTTTGCATTCATTATTGCTTTATGTACCAGATAAGTAGCACTTCTGCTATCTTTGAATGGAACGAAACCATAATGTTGGGGATGAAGTTTTCTTTCTTTAGTTAAATAGTAAGAAATCCTATTAGCCAAAATTCTCTCAAAAGTTTTTGAAAATACAGAAGTCAGAGCTATTGGTCTGTAGGAAGATATCTTAGTTTTATCTTTACAAGGTTTCGGAATCGGGAGAAGGATTGCATGCTTCCAAGAATCTCTCTGGAACGATTGCATTATCAAATAATTTTTGGAAATATCTTAATATTACATCCCGTTGACCCTGATCAAGATTTTTAAAGAAAATTGCTGTAACATGATCCGCCCCAGGAGTTGTATTTTTTGAATTTTTTATTGCACTATGCAATTCAAGAATATGGAATGGTTTATTAAGAAGGTTATTTTTGTCGTAGAGAAAATCCAAAGGAAGCGGTTCATGATAGGCATTTTTAGATGCAAAATAATCTGCAAACATATCTGCTTGCAATTGAGGATGAGTGATAAACCTATTATTAAGCTGAAGAATATTAAGTTTTTGATCCGTGTCAGTAACTGTGGAAAATTTTTTCAGAATATTAAAAAACATCTTGGGATTAGAAATATTATTGCATATCTTGTCCCAGTACATTCTTTTGGCATTTTTAATGTAGAATCTAAGCTTGCTCGCATATTGTTTATATCTGATCCATAATTCAGATGAAATTTCTTTAATAGCTCTTTTCCTAAATATTTTTTTAAGCTTATAGAATTTATAACACGTACTATTCCACCATGGTGGGAAGGATCTATTCGAGACTTTAATTTCCCTAATATTATTAGCAATGACTTGCGATATCTTATCAGAAAGATTCTCAGAATTAACTTCAGGATTATTAAAAATAAAATGCGTTTGGTTCATAACTGCTTGCCAGTTTACTTTTTTAAAAATTCGTTTATTTGAATTGAGGAGAGAAAGCTCTGTAATAATTGGACTATGATCACTTTCAAAGGAGCAATCTAAAACATAACTATTGCAGTATCCAGATATGCTTGAAGAACAAACTGTGAGATCTATCAATGATGTTGCATCTGCTGAACTTCTATAGGTGGGAACAGTCGTGTTAAGAAGAACCAAATTAGAATCAGTAATCCATTCAACGAATTCATTACTATACCTTGAAATGTGATCCGATCCCCACATCGGGTGATGAAGTTAAAATCACCAAAAATAATCATAGGAGCCATCAGGGATTCGAGAAAAGATTTGATTATTATAATATTAAATCCCCGTGGAGCGTAAATATTTACAATATAAAATGAAATATTTCGAACATGTATTTTAATTGTGAGGATTTCTAATTCTCTGGTTTGTTGAATCTGTATAGGAATCTGTTGTGCAGAAATATTGGAAGGAACAGCAATTAATAAACCACCACCTGATCTGTCTTCTCTATCTTTTCTAAAAATGATTTTATTTGGAAGATTTATATTATCGTGAATTGATAAAAAAGTTTCTTGGAAAACCCAGATATCTGCTTCAGAAAAGGGAGGGATATTTAACCAAATGAATTTATTTTTGAGGCCTCTACAATTCCATTGAATTATATTCATAAATACTGAAGGAAAAAAAATTAACTAGAACAAACTATCCTCCCTTTGAGGAAAGAAAACCAAACTAATGAAGACAATAATTAGCCCCCAAAACAAAAACTTGAATAAAAGAAACATATTTACAAAAACCCATCTTACTTCCGTAATTATCCCCTGTCCATGTTATTGGATGCGTCGCTTTCACTAGAAGCGCGTGTTTTACGGATTGAGGATTTATTACCAACAGCTTTTTTTTTCCGCAATGGGGAGTGACTTGATTTCAACATTTCAAAAATCTTGCTAAGGTGAGAAAGTACAGACTCCATTGTTTTTTGAAAAGCTTCCATAATTAAAGGGGTTTGCTTTTCTAATATTGCTTGAAAAGATGTTAGCATGTTTTCAAGTTTTTTTTCCAGATAGTCTTGCATATCTAGATTAACTGTATTAGTCTGGATTACTGTAGAATAAGATGTCCTTTTATTGTCCCGAGACCTTCTTCACGCTTCTCCCAATGTAAGATGTTGCTCACATTTCAATTCTAATATCTTTTTTTCTTTTATATATTCGGAGCAATTTAATGAGTTAGCTGGGTGATCACCTTTGCAATTTATGCATCTTGAGTTATTAGAGCATTGTCCAGAATGTGAATCACCACAGTTGATACATATTGCAGTTTTTGGCAAAATCTAGTAGAATGAAGAAAACTAAAACATGTTGTACATTGTCTGGGTTTATCGATAAAATTTTGAATTCGATGATTGATGAACCACAGTTTCACAGTTTCTGGTAGAGTTGTCCCGAGTATTGTAATTAATACTGGTGAGAATTGTTGCTGAGAACCAGTTTTAATAAATCTTCTCATCTCTATTATTTCAAAAATTATTAGTTTCTTGTAGCTCTTTTGCTATCTCATTCAGAGATATATCGAGTGGTATTTCATAAATAAGGAATCTTGACGTGATTCCCTCCCAAAGGATATTCGTTTTAACGGACACATTTGAAATTTTCTCAAGAGAGAGTATTTGTGCTGCACATACTGGGTCTAGCGTAGAGAACCTTATCTTTCCATTACGAGTAAAAGACATACTTTTTATGTTTTCATGACGAGTAATTTTTTTCTTTATTTCTGCATTTAAAAGCTGTGGGTTAGACTTTGGAATCTGAGAGGATCCTTGACTATTTTCAACCAAGATATTGATTTCGGATATAATTCTTTGTCCAGCTCGTAGAATAATTTCCGCATCCCTCAGAGAAGATCTGAAAAATTTTGAAAATCCTGTTTCCATTGTTAAACTATTATCGATTAAGGGTTGTTCAACATCAGAGACGATGAATCTAGAGCGACTCAGTTTGAGTCTTTTTTCAAATCAAAAAACCAGAGAATAATAGAAATTGGAAAATTACCAAAAAAACAGAACCAAAAGTAGGGAAAAAACCCCTCTTGTTCTGAAAAGGGAACCAAAAATAAAAAAAGAATGATACAACCTGTTAAGACTTGAGGAAATGAATACACCACCTTCAACCTTTCAACCGACCACCTTCCTCCGATCCTAAATTCGAATCCACCTCGAAATGACCATGAAACGGAGCGAAAAAAAAAAAAAAACTACACTTTCACTTTCCCCCGCACGATCTTTAAAGCTGATTATGACACTGACAGTATTTTTGAGTATAAGAAATCATTAAAATAAATTTTCCGAAAGTAATTTTTTTTTTTTTGTGAAAGAAATTAATAACCATAAAATTCTGGGGAATTATTCTAGATAATTTTTTCCTGAAAATTTATGAACTAAACAAATTTTAAAATATTTTATTGTTTCAAAGAACAAAGCGGATATAGAACAATAAATTTTAATGAGATAGAATAATAAATTTTAATAATGCCTTCTGTCTCATGCGTAAGTAATGCACCTGTAATAAGGGCTGTAGACATTCGGTAGATATTTTAGGAATATTTATGAAATAGATGATCATGATTTTTTGAAACGTAATGTTTGTGTTACTAGTTTTTATCGATTTATGTGACTGAAGATTTATTCATAAATCGAAAGATTTTATTTATTTAGATTCAATTGTATTTTTAATATTGACATTCTTTTTGAACATGTTTTAAATTTTATTCATCTTTTTCTTATGATTATTTATTTTAAATATATTTTCTTTTTAAAATGTTTCACTGAAGAAATATTTTAGAGGCCTTCAGTAAAGAAGCGTCCAACCAGAAAAATAAAAAAATAAAAATCAAGTTCAGCTTTGTTTATATGAGTTCTTAAGACTTCGCCCACTCTTTTCGATCTGGCTGTCAAATAAAACATAAGTCTTTCGAAGAATTACAGTTAATTAATGAGAAACATAGTGAAGTAATTAAGGTAATATTTAATTAATTGCGAGTAATGACTAATAAATAAAGAATCAAAGTCGGGGAAATCCTATCGTTCGTTCAGTTAGTTCATGCGGTAGTCAAAGAGCTTCATTCATTTCTTGCGCATGCGCATTTTAGAGCGAGCAGCTTTGTTGTCTGCTGTGAGCCAATGAGTTCAAGGTTTTTACGATTAGCAAGTTGTTCGATTTGGAGTTTGCACTGTTGATAATTGTAAGAATTAACTAAGGGATGATCTGACTTATATTCTCAATAATTAGAGTAGAAACACAATAACGCGTCACGGATAGTAGAAGTTCACTTCTTCGAAGGATATCATGGGTAAAGTTCCATTTTAATTTTGTATTTGAAAATGAAGTCATTGTTTGTTATGTCTTATCAAACAATGATTTTTGAATTTTATTGAAAACTCACGTTATTTTTACGATTTGACAGTTGTACGAAAATGTTTTTCTTTGTTCGGTTTGAAATGTCAGTGACTTGATAATCTTTCGTAAAAGTTTCTTTTATTAAATGTAATAAATGAATCCACAGTTCAATACTTAAATGAACAGGGAGAATCATTTGTGTGTTGGGTTATTGTGTAGTAAAATAGGCTTGAATGACAATATGAGGAAAAATATTTAAAAAAACATGTTTTATAATAAAGAATTTTAGTAAAATAATTATAAATTTGATTTATTTATAGTTCTTCTGCATTAGCATTTATTGTTATTAATAGCTATTAAGTTTTGAGTCAAAGGGACATGTACATACGGAATATTACTTTTCTTGACATTAATTTCAGTTCTTGATTTTATTTACACATTTTTTGTTTTGTTTTTGTGAGAAGTTAGTCACATGTTGTATCCTTATGATGTACGAAAATAATGAATAAAAATGTTATTATATGATGTTCGAAAAGGGAAATACTTTTGTTTTTTAGGAATGATGCAAAATGTTTTTTATTTCATATTTTTCTTTAACAGTCATCATTACTTATCATATTAATTTTGTTAAAGTGTAGTATGAGAATATTTTCAAAATATACAGGTTTGAAATACCTCCAAAAAGTGTTGCGTATGATTTTAAAAAATGAAACTTCAAATATTTGTGTGTTAAAAGAATAATGTTCATGTTTTGATTCTATCATTAATATATTTGGCAGGAAAAGTGTGAAAATAAAAGAAAATTAATTTTCCTGTGATGTTTTTTACTTTATATAAAATTTGTAGAACATTGGTTGTGCTAAAGTGTAGAATAGGAGGGCCCCTTGGATTTAGTGATGTTAATCTAGGTACCAGAATGAATTTGGTTCTTCATTACTTCGGTTTTGCTTCATTACTCAGAACACTTGCTTGGTGACTGATTCTGTGGTTGCCAAAAAATTGGCTTCTTCCAGGGGTCTCCTATTCTACACTTCAACTAATGTCTTGAGTTTTTGTACTTTTCTCTTCTAGCTGTACCACAAATTCGACTAAATCTTTGGTACTTATCAGTTATAAAAGATCATAAAGCCAAATACATGGCACCATGTGGAGAATTTGCCAAACTACTCTGTCATTATGTTTGTGTATGCCTATCATTGAATATTGCTAATGTTAATATTTGCAAAACCTCAGAAAAGCTGTCATTAACAAATGGTTCATTTTACCGATATATTTCCTAACAGTAATATCTTATTTTTTGATTGGTTATAAAAACAGTTAAAGTTAGTTAAGAAGGTAAATTATGCTAGTAATGCTTATCACCGTATTTAAATACTGCTTATAAGTATTTGAGTATTTAAAATAATGCAATTTAAGCATATTGTATATAAGTAAAACATTTGTTATACATTACAGTCTGATAAATGCATGTCATATATGAACATTTCATTAAAAGTTACGATGTATATGTAAAATTGAAAATAGTTGAATCAGGAAATTAATGATCTTATATTCATACCATATAATGTTATGAAATTCTAGTACTAATGTATTTTCACAACCTATTGGTGAATTATTAGAAACAAAGCACATGATTGCCAATTCAGTGCATACGAAACTTTGAAATTGAGGTTGCGAACTTGGCAAGTTATCTTGAATGTTGGCGATTGTTGCGATAATGTGTAAGTACCAAAATTCTTTTTATTTTGCTTCGTTGATTTTCTGACCAATAGTATTTTTGGTGCTTGTGTATTAATGTCACTGCACCCAAATTTGTGGCATATTATTCATGTCATTTTTGGTGTTTGGGCATTATTGCAACAATCGCCAACTCTATTAATAACTCGCCAAGTTTGCAACCTCGATTTCCTATGTGTCATACGTGCTGAATTTGCAGGTGCCTCATTTCATATAATGTTACCAATAGATTGGGATTAGGATTTCTTTCCCGAGTTCCTGTGAAATTATAAGATTTCTGTACTTTTTCTATTCCCGGGAATTATAATTAATTCCCAGGATTTCCACAAAGCTTCAATAGTTTGTTGCAATGCTTGAAAGATTCTTAGAAATAAAGTCAGCAATTTTAAAAGCATTAATTGACATTAAAGAAGAATAAATGATGGGCAATGTTGAGTTTGAAACTGACTATGATCGTAACAGGCTTAAAGCCAATAAAAATTGACTTAGAAAAATTATGCAGTCAAAATGTAACTCTTTGCTAACTGTAGAAGGTTATTTTCTTTCGTTATTAGAGAATTTAATGAACAAAATTCAGAATTTCCGAAAAATATGAAATATTCTCTAGTCTAAAAAATTAGTGAGAGACGCAATGTTAATTTAATAGGATTAATGCAATATTTGAATTTTGGGAGAAAATACAAAACAACTGCTGTTATTGTCAATATTTCTCAATTGCCTGGCAAAAATTGGTTAGACAAGCCCAAATGAGATAGGGACAAGGCTTTTCTGCGAAGAAGAGGAATCAATGTCCAACTCTTCGCACTCAGAAGAAGAGAGCATGGAGATTTTGAAAGAAAAACCTGTGATGTTAGACAAAAAATTAGAGAAAGCAATTTACTCCCAACACAAAAGTTTTATATTGTTCAACCAAAAAAGTACTGGTTTCAACAAAATCATGAAACAAGAGATGCAGTTGTTCGACAACTGAAAATCCATCACCAAACATTATAAAACTATGTGAGGCTTTAAAAACAATTCCTCCAACATCAGTTGAAGCTGAAAGAGCCTTTTCTGCTACCGTATTGTTTGTCACAAAGCTTAAAACTAGGCTGAGAGATAAAAGTATAAATTGCATATGCTTTCTAAAATCCTATTTTAGAAATGAATCAATTTATTATATATTTTTTGTATTTTTTAGCTCATTATATAAATAAGTACTAATTTTGGAATTGTTATGTAAGATTTTATATTTAAAAATAACTTGTTTTTAAATTTTTTGAAATTTTGATGTCTTTCCGGGAATGGAAAACTCCGGGAAATCAAAAACCCTAGTTGTGATAATACACAAGCACCTAATTTTCTCTCCAAATTTCACTGATTGTTTTTTATAAAGTGAAATCTTTTTTCAATTCCTGATATTAGGTCACACTCTCTATACATTTATTATTTGTTTATTTTTTTTATTTATTTAACTTGGTGGAATTTTCAATCGTTTATAAAATATATTTTAAAGCGCTCAATTGAGCTTAAATTTTATATACATGATTATTTTGGATGACAATACAATAATTTAAGTAAAATTAATAAAAAATTAATGGATTAAAACTAATTATTTCAAGAATTACAAATACAGCCACGTAGGCGACTCAGCGACCATTTTGGCGACCTGTGTCAAAACTTGAAAAGGTTTTTTCTCTCATGCATTCAGTTGAACTGAAATTTTATATACATGATTGTTTTGGATGACAATACTATACTTTGATGATAATTAATAAAAATTAATTACCGCTTAATGTTGTTATTTCGTCATATGTATATACATATATTAATTGTAACTATTTAATAAAAGGTAGTTAAAATAAAATTTTCTTTGTTCATCGAAGTAGGAATTGACTTAAAATTATTTTTTATATTGCTTTTTTGTTTTTATGTCATTTGCTGTTAATGATGTCATGACATGATTTGTGTGGCGCAAATTTGACTGTGGACCTGCTTGTATGTTAATACCATATTTTTTTAAACATTTCCAACTGTTTTTAACAATTTCTGCTACACAAATCAATATTTGCACGTTTTATATACATACTTTCTGCACAATTATGTTATACAAGTACCAGTTTTGGTGCTTATTTTTCTAAGAGTTGTATAGATCCAATGGCAATTCTATTTATAAAACAATCATTGGAAATACTAAGCCATTTTTTTACGAGGAATTTCTCATTGATGTACTACAGTTATTCCCAGAAAATTTTGCAAATAAGGATATAAAGAAAACCTAGGTAATTATCTTTGAATGATATAATAATGGTCTTATTTTTGTGTTTTATTTTGTCTCTGAAAATCATTTCTACTGTAAAATTATGCTTTAAGTATTTACATTAATTTTTAAAAAAAATTAAATTTATACAATTAATTCAATATGATTTTGTTTCTTGCAAATCAATCCATGTATTAATTGTTTTAAAAATCAATCCATATATTGATATGACAAGATTAACCCCTTAACAGCAAATTAATATGATTTGCTCTCCAGTGCCACCATTTTTCACATGTACACATATATGGTGTATTGAGAGGAAATGCATAAATAAGCACATTCTTCTCTGAAATAAGTAAATGTTTTGCTAACACTGTCACAATCATTTTATTGGATTCCAAAGCCTCTGGAATAGATTTGCTGATAGCAGCACAAAGAAAAGGATCATATTTCGGAATAAATTTGCCAGGGGCATTTGATACACCAGCTGAGTGAGATATATATGTACACCAACAACAGTTAGTTTAATAAAGGGTTTTATGTATGATTAATTATAACAATAATTATAGCAACATTATTAACATCAGTTATCAGTTATAAAACTGAACTTTAGATCTCAATACAACCATTAGGGTACAAGCTGGTATCAGTTTAAAAGCTGTTTCAAAATAGGTCATGTAACAAATTATTCATTTTGTATATTACTGTGACAACTCATCAAAATTGCATGGAATAAAACTTGAACTGTTATAAAATAAAATTACCTTTTTGTTCTATTGCATGGGAAAATTGTGAAAAAACTAAATTCCTTGTGTCTTAAAAGAAATATTTGCAAAAAAAGGGGGTGGGGAGCATAGAAAGATGTAATAAAATTTTTAGAGTTATATATATATATTTTTTTAACTTAAGGTTCAAACTAACGATTAATTTCTATAAACACACATTGGTTGAGTAGTGGATTGATTTGTAATTGTTTTTGATTAGGTTTTGTTTGAATCTCTTGTAATGTTTGCTAATTATGTTCTGCATTACATTGACATATAGTATTAAAATTATTTCAGGATTGTATTAACTGAAAAGTACTTTATAGTTAATGCACTCGTTGATCTATTTTATAATCAATTATTTTTGGAAAACGGCTCCTCTCAGAAAATTAGGAGCATTCCCTAAGAAGTTATGTTTGTAAATATTTAAATATCTAAATGCATGCATTATGTTTCATTGTAAAATGTAGTCTGAAGTAATGTTATGTGAAAAAACACATTAGATTGATATAACTTGAATGAGAACTTCAATTTATGCATCACAATTAAAAAAAAGTATTGGTTATTGTGCATTCTTTTGCTTTTATTATGATCCTTAAGTTATTTATTATGCTTTTTTTTAAGTTTCAATCCTACATTTGATTTTTTTGTTATGATTGTTTTATTTCATCTTTATTTGGTGTAATTTGATGATTTTAAAAATTAGCTTTTAAGATTATTTTAGTTAAGCATAAAAGTGTTCTTTGATTAGAAAATTTAATTAACTATTGTTCTGTTTATATTTTTTCTTTGGTATATTACTAATAACATCAAGAAATGACATTATGCTTAAAAATTTTTTTTTTTACATTTCTTAAGTTATTGTTGTAGTGTCAAAAACATCCTAAATTCTCTTCTCTTTTCTTTTTAGCGGATAATATCATTGCGAGTATCGCACCATTTGCTGTGGTTTTAGTAATCATTGGATGCTTTGTTTATTGTTGCTATAAATGTTGCAAGTGCTGTTCTTGTTGCTGCAAAAAGGAACAAGCTGGACCTATAATCGTTGATTCTCAAGTAATTCAACCTCTTTCACCTGCTGTTCAACACATACCACCACCTGCAGATGGGCAACAAAGCTTGTTATCACATCAACCTCAACAAATGCCACCTCCAATAAATTATTATCCACAATCACCTCCTCCACAATATTCAGTTGGACCTCAACCTTATCCTCCAAATATTATGCAGCCCCCAATGAACTATTACCCACAACAGCCTTTACCTCCAATGCCACCAGTAGGTAATCAACCTCCTTATCCAAATGTGACCTATAATCCTCTTGTTCCTCCACATTGTCCACTGCCACCAATACCAACAAATTTACCACCGGCTGAAACAGTTCCACAGACTGAAGCATTAACGAGACAGCCAGAATATAATCCAAGTTACGTACCATCAGCTCCTCCACCATGAATCTGGTGGTGAAAAATTGAACTAGACATCTTCTTTTATATATTTAAAGAAGTTATTTTACTTTTTGGCAAATAGTGCATATGATTTTTCTAGCTATTTATACTAGAGTTAATATTTTATCCATCTGGGTATTTTTTTCCTTAAAAAAAAACATTGTGTAAGTAGTTTGAAATCCGAATTGTATTGAATCTCAGTTTATGAGGGAGTAAGTGTTATAAATCTGTGTGTATTGTACTAACCATTTGAATTGCTTAAAGTTACAGTAATTAGTTGAACGCAAATTATCTCAATTTTAGTACTGGACATGTACTGTCTTCATATGAGTCATGGGACATTTATTTTGCTTTACAGGATTTTTAATTGTTTTCAATTTTTATATAAGTACATTTTTAGAAGAAAAATATGTAAATATTATGACAATTATTAGTGGAATATTTTAACTGAGTAGCAATGCATTTATTGGTTTTTTCAGTATTTTAGATGAAAACATGATTTAAGATATAATCATAAATGCAATATTATCTTCAATAAATTTAAATTCACTGAGTAAAAAAAATGAATGAAAAAGTCCGAGATTGTTGTATTTTATGAACAAATTATGAGAGCCATAATAAAGTCAAAACATAATTATGTAATGTTTTTAAATGATAATAGTAAACAGTGTTTTAACACATTTCTTTTTCTTGCCCAAATCAATTTTTAAGGTAAATATGAAATCATATTATATGATAAAGTTCAATTTTTTAAAATAACTCATTGACATAATTGTTCCAAACTCTATTTACAGTAATAATTATAAGTTATAATAAAGTAATTGATTATAAGTTATAAATAATAATATTTATTACTTAATCATCATCTGGACAGAAAACAAACCATATATGAATTTAGGGTATTTTCTCATTATTTGCATTTGCCTCATTGATGAGTTTTAGTAAATTGATACAGAAAAAAATCCATTTGTTTGGTGATCATTATAGCTTATAATAATAATAATTATTTTGCTCATATATTAAGAATTAAAGAAATATTTTATACAAAATGAGAAATTTTATAGCGAAAAAATCTAAGTGTTTATTTACGAAGTTCTATATGAAATATAAATTAACCTGATAGGCAAAACATTATACTTCAAAAGAAATCCATGACTTCATTATTTTTAAGTAATTTGTAATGACCCCAAAAGGCGATGAACTTGGGACAAAAAACTTTAATCAGAGATCTGACAGTTTAATATAAAACAAGCTTACTGATGTCTATTAAAGCATTAATCTAATACTTGCATGCATGGATTAGCTACTGATGTAATTATACTTGAAAATACAGTAAACATATACCAGTGCTATCAAATGTTGAAACTGAGGATACAGGCAATTAAGTATAAAATTCATTATCTGAAAACCATAACATGTTTATTATTGATATATTTAAATCTGAATTTTTTTTAGATTGACTATTTTAGACCATATATTCTTAGTATAAACCCCTAATCTCCATTTTTTATGGCATTTTACATTATTTGATATCATTTTTTAAAAATTTTTTTGAGATCTGTGTGCAATGTATTTTGAGCTTTTTTAAAAAATTATTTTTAGAAATTTTATGTTTACTTATTTTTTTAAATGATTCCTCTTACTCATTTGTGTATTCTGATAATTTATTTTGTGTCTCAAAATCTTTATATTTTATTACATAAGTATAATTAAAATAATATTCTTAATTTATATATAATGAATCTTTAATTTTACTTTCATTGTTTGTGATCATCTTTTTTTTTAAAAGTTTTGAGGAATTTGGATATTCATTCTCATATGAAATGCATTAAAAACATCAATTTTAAAATATCAAAAATGTTATATTTAATTAATTATGCTTTTAAATGCAAGGATGCTGTCATTACAATTGCTCTTTTAGCCATATATAATAAAATCATTATAACAAAAATATGAACAAATTTGGAACAAAAATTGAATGGAAGATATGATTGTATTGATCTCATACTTCATTGGATAATAAATTAAAAATTTTTTTTTTGTATAATTTGCTCAGTTATATAGCAATATTTTTTGTAGATAACTTAGAAGTATTTGGTGAAACAGGTGTATTACTACAAGGTAGATATGAAGAATTTAGTTAATCAAAGTAACAAATATTCTTCCAACAGTTAAAGCGATTCAGTTTCTTTTAACTTTAAAGTAGTGATTTAATATATGTACAAGAGAGCTTTACCGGAAATTCTGAAATTCCAATCAATTTAAATTTAAGGAATTTTTAGCATTTTTAGAATAAATAAAAGATTTAGCAAATATTTATTTCAAAAGAAAATGCTTTAAATGATTTCGTAACTTTTTTTTAAATCAAATTTAGTTGTGAAAAAGTAAAATAGTAAATTATTAATTTTTACTGATTTTATTAACATTCATATCCAAGCAACTTTTGAAACTCATTTTTAGGTTTATAAAACATTGTAATTTTTTTTAACTGTCTTTTAGTTTTTTTTTAGACTTAATCCAATTTAATTATTTTTGAAGACTTGTTATATATTTTTGAATCTCATTTTAAAGTTAATGCAATTTTTATTTTTGCTTCATAGGTCGAGGGAAAAAGTTCTTACTGAATTGAATTCAAATTATTCTTTGTTAATATTCATACACATATTTTTGTAAAGGAAACAATTAAAATAGCAATTTAAATTGGGAAAATCTGAAGGATAGATAAATTTACAATTTTATGTGGTAAATAAGTATTAAAAAACATAAATTATTATGTATTACATATATTTATAATTTTTAAATGTTGTAGTATATATAATTTATGTAATAGATATTTTCAAATAAGTCTATTGAGCTTAAATGAGCTTATGTATTTTTCAAATGAATCACTACAGTGATTTTAATTTAGTTTTTTATTCAAAATTGCATACTACTTGAACAATAACACAAATAAAATTTACATGCAAGAATAATTCTAACATTTAAAATGCACCAATTTTAAATTTTATATATAAATTTAATTAACTTATATTAAATAAGATTTTACCTAAAAGTCAATTTGGTAATGTTTAAGAAATTATGTAATAACATTTTTTGTGATTGGCATGAAGTTAATCAATATGTAAAAATGGATTAATAGCTTAATTTTAAATTAAACATTGATGAAATTCTGGAGCAAAACATGTGCCTGTAATACTTTTTAACATACCTTTCTTTTCTACCTTATTTTTTGCCAAATTTTTAGTCACTGTTGCCAATTTTTAAAGTAGATGTTTAGAATGTGAATCATTTTATTGTTGGATTAATTCTACTTTAGATGTAGTTCAGAACTGTAAAAAATGCAATATTATTAACAATTAGAGGAATATGATTAAAAGAATTTAGAGTTGTGAACTTAATTTGTAGTATTAAATGTAAATATTAATAGTTATACTGAAGTAAGACTGAAATGAACTCTAATTCGAAAGACTGATAAAGAACTTGTTTTGTCTTGGCATTTATTATTTGAAAATAATTACAATTCAAATTGGATTAATCAATGTGTAAATAAATGTTTTAATTAAAAGAATAGTTTTAAAAGTTTTTAGTGATATAAATGAATTAATGCATTTCTATCTACATAAGTGTTCTGTGAAAACTATTGCAAAGTCATATCTAAGTATACTGTGTTAACTATTGAATCTAGTGACAGTGCTAAAGATCTGTGATTGTATTTCTCAAAAGAATTCTAGTTTTATTGTATGGGTATTTTGAAACCAAAAAGAAACATTTTAAATCATCTTTTCTTTGTATTTTTGGTTTTTTAAGTTTTTTTTTTTGTACTGTTTTCAAAGAATTTTGCTATGAGTATATCTTATCAGATATAATGTACATTTTACATATTTTATACGGTATATCTATCATATTTTGTTTATTTTTATATTGTGTGTATAAAATAAATGATGTATTTTAAAATATAATGTAGTTTTACTGTATACTTATCAAAGTTCTTGAATTATGTTTTTTGTATCGTATATAGCTTTTTCTTATTTGAAGCTATATATAATTGTATCTTTTGAAATAAATATACTTTAATGAGTTAAAAAAAAGTGTCAATTTATTTGCGTAGTTAGATTTTCAAAACTTTAATTTCTTATTTCTTGTATTGATAATTTTAGAAATATAGAAACATGCCAGAGAAAAAAAAATTATCTACACTATGCAAAATATTATTTTTTTTTAAAAAAAACAACTTTGAAATGAGCTGTTTGAGTGGAAGAATTTTATGAATATACTTTGTCTTTAATTCGCATATTTATGTTTAAAAATAAAAAAAATTGATAAAATAATTACCTATGGGAAAATTGCATGCATTTTAGATATAAATTTATTACAATGGCTTAACTCGCATATATTTCACTGTAGTGATGAATAATACTAATAAAGAATTTTTTTGAACAAATCTACATGTCGACTATTATTTTTTTCTTAAATGCAAATATTACAATTGCCGCCCTTTCGGGATAGTAATTCTGATTGATGTGCCATAGCGTCTGGGATCGAATCCCGGAGAAGGCATGGATGTTTGTAAATATATACTGAGTAATTCTGATTGATGTGCCATAGAGTCTGGGATCGAAGGCATGGATATTTGTAAATGTATACTGCCCCTGACCACCCCCCAGGATGTTCTTACTCAAAATCGGAGTTTTACCGAGCCAAATCCTATTGTCATCTGAATGATGCCCAAAGCTGAGGCTAACTACAGACGTAAAACTAGCCCCTTGCCTCGATCTGACACCTACCAGGTGGCTTCAGAAACTACAAAAACAACAGATTTTTTTTCCGTATATCATTTGTTTGTTCTTATTCATTTTTTTTTGTTAGAAAAATTGCTTTTCACATAAAATGGGGATTTTTACTGTTTTGAGTCCAAATAAAAAAAAAACTGCAATAAAAGGGTTTAATTGCACCAAAAATGTAAATAGCTGTATAAATCTAGTCTTTGTAATTTTAACATTTTAAAATATATGCTTTTTAAGTTAATGGTAGAAGAAAGTGAACTTGGAAGTATGTGAGATGGCGCTTATAAAATCGCACTCAACCGCTATGAACTTAAGCCGGCTGAACGTAAATTAACAGCAATCTCTGCGGCAGCTTAACTCAAATATCGCCTGCTGATTTCCAACTTCTAATTTAATGAAATTAGAATACGGATTTTTTAAATACAGTTATTGGAAATATTGTTGATATTTCTCACATGGTGAAGTTTTAAATTAACTAGATTTCCTTTTCATCAAAAACTTAGGATATCTTCCTCAGAAATGTGCATGCAATAAAAAAAATATAATAAATATGTGGAAACTGTACTGTGAAAATTAATATCACTATGCATATGTGCTAAAAAACATTTAAAGTTTCAATGGGCTAAATTCATGTGACGTCATTGTCACATGATACTGATAATCACCTGTTTCTAGCCAATCAGTTCAAAAACTCATGTGACGTCATAGTCACACACGATAAAAGTATTCTTGTGTTTCCAGCTAATCAGTTCACGTGCTTCGTTGTTGCTAACTTTTGCTCTTTGCAAAAACTTTCTCTTAAAAATTACATATATATCTATACAAATGCATTTTATTTAAAAATACATGCATAAAATAAGATTTCTTTTTTAAACTTTAAAAAAATCTTTTTGGAGGAATTTTTTTTCCCTATAACATTAAATCATCTTTTCCCAATTGTAAAATTTGAAATTTTGCAAATAGAACAACAAGTAAATTACTTTAATGCCTGTTTTGAATTCAATGGAGTACACGTGTTTTCATCATGTGACTGTCATAAAATTGATCCCATTGGATTTCAAATAAAAGCTACTCTGTGCTTTACTATCAATCCATCACAATTTTATAAACTGATTTCGTCTTCTAGATGAACAAGTCAATTATATCCCGAATGTAAAAAGTAATTAATGACAATACTTATTGATAGGTAAAATTAAAAAAAAAAAAAAAACAACTTACGATTTTAAAAGTAAAAATATTGTGTTTGTAGTTGCGATAATTTAAGGGTTTTTTAAAATTAGATTTTTTAAAAACAATTTAAGGATGTTTTGAAAAGACGAATGTATAGTTTAATTTTTTCAAATGTAAATTCAAAATATTTATTTAAACGCTAAATTTCCACAGTTTTGTTTGAAAAGTCCTTTTCGATTTCTCTTACGAGTAAGAGTTCATTTGCGGTTGTTCTAAGATTGACTAGAAGTTATTAACACTATTTATACTATTCTTCAGGCTGAAAAGCTGTTTTTTATTTTAGGGTGCATTACAATAATGGAACAAAGAACTTTGATACTTCGAAAGTCAGTTAAAATCGATTAAAGTTTATTTACATAAAGTTTCGAAGGAAGCATGCAACTTTTCGGGAAATATTAATTTTTATTCAATCACGAAGACTGCTTTCGACAATCTCCGAGCAATGCAAACCAACGCGAGCTGTCCCTGATTTTGAATTAGTTCGTATATTTATTTCAAGCACTGCTAAATCATTATCTTTTAGTTAATGTTTCGAATGGAGGGTAAGGCTTGAAAAAATACTACCCATGGCTAAAAAAAGGAGATGAGAAATGGGATTGGATTTTGAAGGTTGGATGATATTTTCTGAGAAAGTATTAACTGTTTAATTTTATAGATCAATGTATGGTGGGAAAATAATACAAGGTTGATCATAATTCCCTCCAGGGTTTCAAAGTAAAAAAAAAAAACTTCACAGAGAATACACCAAAAAATAACATTTGAAAGAATACACTCAGAAACAATTAAACTTTTTTGACGTATTTTCAGTTGATCTATGTGTAAAACCTTGGTTGCATTAATAAAATAGTCCAGTTTGGGCACACTCTACTTGACATGTTACTATCAACGTTATCACGTGCTATCCAAAAACTTGGTCTTTTACCAGTGGCGTAACGGAGAACATTATGACCCCCTGCAAAGTCAGGCTTTGGGCCCCAAGCCGTATCTTATAAAGGTTTGCAAAACCATACATACTTGGCGTCGGTCAAGCTGTGGGCCCCCTAAAATCCTGCCCCCTTCGCGATGCGTGGATGTAAGTTACGCCACTGTCTTTTACATAAGACCTAAGTTCTCGTACCCCTTTGCCACACGATGTAGCAGAACTGTATGGAAGGATAGCACATACTATCAAAAACATTGATAGTACTATGTTAAGTATAGTGTGGTAGGAACTGGACTATATCGCATTGATGTAGGCCAGGGGTGTCAAACCCGCGGGCCGGATGCGTCCCACAACAAACATTTTTGCGTTCCGTCCAGTATATCAGCACACAATAATACATAACAAAATATAAAAAATTCTCCCGAAATAGGAGAGATAGTAGCAAAGAAGAGATGTCAAGTGTCAGGGTGTGAAATTAAAATTTTTCTTGAACATTTATTTGTTTATTATAATATATTATTCGAAATAAACCTACGTTTCTATGAATATTGATTTTTTTTGCGACCCACCTAAAGTTACACCTTGTTTGTTGGACCCAAGTCGGTCTTTGAGTTTGACACCCTTGATGTAGGTAACCAACAATGGCGTAGCTAGTTCTGCGTGAGCCCCGTATCAAAACTGCTTCGGGGCCCTTTTTTAGATATGAGAGTCCTATTAGTGGGACTGTAATTACACGTGTTGGGCCCCCTGTAGCTTGGGGGCGCTGTATCATTGATACGGCGGGTAGCTACGCCCCTGCTTGTGTATCTTTTAAATGAAAAATTTCTTGACAGCGATTACTGAAATTGTATAGGAGTTCCTCGTTGAGGATGTTCATCATAAGGTGGAGGGGGCGCCTTACGACACGTGTTGGGCCCCCTGTAGCGTGGGGGCCCCGTATCATTGATACGGCGGCAGCTACGCCCTTCGTAACCAAGTTTACCTACATCAAGGGTACCACATGTAACCAAGGTTTCACACATAGAACGCTTGTAAAGCATGTAAATAAAACTTGAATTGTTTCTGTATTCTTTCAAATGTTTTTTTTTTTAGCTCTATACTCTCGTCTTAGTTTTTTTACTATAATTCTTCGAAACCGTGGAGGGAATAATGAATAACCTTGTATTGATGGGTAGTAGAATTTTAGTTACGTAATTTAATTATCTCCTTACATTCATATATATAATCACAATTGTGTAAGTAAAACAGTTTGATAGGAGATCGTTATATTTCAATCCCCAGAATTAAGAACAAAATTATACGTTATAACTTGTCTGCATGAAATTGAATAAAAGAATTCTGTTTTTTTTTCTTTGTTCAAAAAATAATTTGTAAATAAAAATATGTAATTGAATTGAAGGCACAAATAATTTATTAACGTATAAGAATGAAAAACTATTGCGGAACCGATTAGCTAGTCACAAATAATTTTTCACTTCTTTCTTTTCCTTCTGATTTAAATGTTTGCGTTCTTACTGCAAACATTTTCCTTAAACTTGAAAGATTTGAGTATTTTATTCTGATTATCTAACGTTTCTTACCTTCTTTCAAAAAAGGTATTGAGGATTCATTATTTTTGAAAACAATTAAGATAACGAAATCCTTCGTATATTAAAATTATGAAACACAATTCGATATTCAAACATTATACTACATAAAACGTTCCAATCCTTTTCAAAAACTTTTTTTGTTCAAGTAATTTCAATGCTTTTTTTAAAAAATAATGCACTAAAACACGCACAGAATTATAATTCCTATTTTTTAAAAGATTTTTAAGCATGTATCTAAATAATAAAGAAGTCTTGCCGCGCGAAGCTTCATCTCTTTGTTTGATTCTCATTATTAATTTATTTATTCAGGCTCTCGTATTGTACTTGTACGAATATGAAGACTTCGCTGAATAGACTGCTTTGTTATTCAGTTCACTTTATTTTTGCAGTTGGCAGCATTCTTTAAGAGCAGACGATATCTCTTTTCAAATTATTTGGCACTATTCTTTAACAGCAAACGATACTTCTTTTCAGATTACTTTAAATGCAGCAAATATTTTTTTCCAACCTTCAGAAATGTTTCTTTTATTGGTATAGTATAATTTTGTATTATTATTTTTTTCTATTTTTTAGAAATGTGTGTGTGCACTGTCTGTGCATATATTTTAATACTAAATAAAATAGGAGAAATTTGAGACAATTAAACATGCGGGGTAGTGGAACAACTGCAAATATTTCCCAATATCGTACAATTTTAATATCATATTAGCATATTTTCAGCTCTTTCAAAAAATAACATTATAGTCGCAAGTAGTATAATGATATTAGACAAGCTCAAAGTTTTTTTTGGCTCTATTTCTGTAAAATATGAGATAGATAAAAAATTATACATTAATTATTTTTCAATTCCTACTATTAGTTCACATCTCCCTATATGTATCTTGTTCAAATTTTCCGTCGTTAATGAAACATATTTTAAAGCGCTCAATTGAGCTGAAATTTTATATACATGATTATTAAAAATTAATTAAGACTAATTATTCAAACGATTTAGATGCAGTCAAGTTGGCATCGTTTTTGGTGACTTGTGTCAAAACTCTTTAAAGTGTTTTTTCTCGCATTTTAAAGCGCTCATTTGAGCTAAAAGTTTCTATACACGATTGCTTGGGTGTGGCAATTTAATTAATTAAAATTAAATGACTGAGTCTAATTATTTAAGGAGTTATAGGAACAGTCACGTTGGCTTCACTTTTAGCGACATGGGTCAAAACTGAAAAAGATCCCGCCCCCCACGTTTTAAAGCATTCATTTGAACTAAAATTTTATATACACGATTTTTTTTGGATGACAACACCGTTAATGATAACTAATAAAAATTAATTGCCACTTAATACTGTGATTCTGTCATATATATATATATATATATTTAAACATATTTATATTAATTATAATTATTTGATAAAAAGTAAATAAAATAAAGCTTTTCTTTGTCGACCTAAATAGGAAATAACTTAGTTTTTTTTTTTACATTTTTTTTTTACATTACTTGTGTTTTTAATGCAAACAGTTTCTAGTAATATGAACAGTTTTATTTGGTTTTTGAATAAATTCACAATGTTTTAAGATGAAGGCATTTTTAGTAACCTTTCAAAAAGATATCAATTAAACTAATTTCTAAGAAAACATTACGGATTGATTATTTTAGTGTTATTTATTTGCAAGTTTACTGGAACTTCTAATGCGAGAAGACAAAAGTTAAAGTGTGTGTGATTAATGATATTAAAATTTCAATAATCTAAAAAAATGAATTAATACATATATTTTTTAATAATTCCAAATATATTTTATTTTATTATTTTTATATTTGTGCTCTGAATTCTTGACATAACTAAGCATATTACAAATCACAGTGAGTTGATTTGATATTCATAGTAAATTTAGATGGAAACGGATTTTTTTTATTATTATTCTTTGACGTAAATTTCCACTACATTATACTTCCTGAATGAATTGATGTAAATGTAATCAAAAGAAATGTATGCATATATATATATCATGTATTTTTTGGAGTAATTCTTAAAGATTGACAGGAGATTATATTTTATTCCAGTGTTCAGCAAAACAGTCCATACTTCAAGCCATGACAGAGACAAGTCCGATTTCAGCGTCGTTCATTCACGTGTTTTCAGTAAGTTCGCCGAAGTAAAAGTCAAAGTACTTCTGGAGGTGGGTGGGTTGAGTTGTCCTGGTAGGAAGTTTACCTCATCTGACACAGAAAGGGCTAAGGATTCATCATCATCACGCACGCGCACATTGTTACGTTAATCGGGGTCAGGCCCACTTTTCCGCTTAGGCACGCTAGGCCTAAGGCGCAAAATATTTGGGGGCGCAAAAAATTGGAGGGCGAAAGAAGAGTAAATGGTAAATCCCTCCCAAACCAAAACTGGCGAGGTAAAAACTGAAAGATAAAGTGCTCTGGAAATTGTGTGTGGGGCGGGAGGGGGTAGTAACAATTTAAAGTGCCTAGGGCGCCGGTGAGGTTATAAACGGCCCTGATAGGGATTCGAGGATTTTATGCAGATCAGTTGCAAAGAACAAGACAGTTCTTTCCAGAGCGATGATAATTTATTGTTGAGAAAATTAATCCTTGAAATACAGAATTCAGCAGCAAAATTCTCAGAAGGTCTCCACATCTTCAACACTACTCAGACACAATTATCGGTGTCTAAAATACACGTATATATAATATTCACAAGCAATCGCTCGTTCAACAGCCGAAGTAAACACTAATCACTTCAACATTTAAGGTATAACTATTAATCGCTAGTCAAAGCAATACTAACTAATCGCTTAACAAAACAAGATTGACTAATAGCTGGTCAAAACTATATTAACTCAGTTCGGCAAGCGTCTCCTTATTTTATAGCTCTAGCGGGTCTTTCGAGAAAAATCCGCTTGCGTCATAGATCGTTAAATTAGTGGGTTTCTCCTCAATTTCCAGAAGGATCCAGAGGGTTCCAAACTCGCTAAAAATGCCAACTCGGCTGTATAGCCTAGATTTCGTCAAGTCCTCATTGAATCGCTATTATAACGTAAGGGATGGCGTTGCTTGCGAATATTACAATTTTAGCAAAAATTAAATTAAACATAGAGTACACATCCAAATACAGATTATTTTACACTATTTTACACAAAATTCGTAACAATATATATATTTCTCAGTATTAATATTATGATTATATTTCTAATAAGTTCAATATTAATGACTTATTATTAAAAAGTTTTTTAAATTTTTATTTTTTTATTGGTGAATCTTTTTTTTATACTTACTTTTCTATTATGTTTAGTGTTAATATCTGGTTAAAAGTTTTTATATTATATTGTTTCTTATTTCTCATTCCTACATGCATTCATAAGATGGTGCCGCAAGTTTTTTTTCGATTTTTATATATATATTTTCAGTTACCCTCTAATTGAAGTAATGCTCGGTTTTTTCCGTTCAATAAATACTTTTAACTTTTTATGATTGTTCATGTTTTCATGGCTATAATTATAATTTGCTTAATAGTTCACTCAACTCTTTGTCACGAGTTTGAAATAACGCGGAACACGAATTTATAGTATTTTTTTTTACACGAATATTTTGTTCTAGCACGAATCTCTAAAAAAAAAAAAAAAAAGTGCGTGTGTTTATGACCACACGATAGAAGGGATAACTAAAATAAAATGACAGTAGATACTGGTATTGTGTGTGGGTGTTGTTCAAATAATACTGGAATTCAAGTTGGTCTTTTCCTGGATTTATTGATAACATTCGATAAACTTTAATAAAACAAAACTTAATTTAAATAACTAAGTTAAAATATTAGACTGAAAATAATCACGATAAAAATTCTAGAAAACTACGGCACCAACTTGGCTTCGGCAAAGTTATGCCGAAGCCAAGATCAAGATTTTAAACGGAAAATATCCGAGATAAACAACAGCACCCATACGCGCTGAAGCCAAGTTCCAGATTAATACACAAGCAGAACTCCTTATATCTAGTCTTCGTCCGTCGAGATAGACCTCGTGGGTCTGAGCATGTTGACAGCTACGCTCCACCCACTCAGGGGGTCATACAATTCACAACAATAACTTCAAATTTTGTAATTTTATTTCAGGGATTAGTTAGATGAATAAAAAACAAGGGGATATTAGTACTATCATATAAAATTGTTCTCATGTGTCTGTACTCATAAAGTAATATTCTTTGCGAAATATACAATCATATTTGTGAATTAATTGAATTCGAAGGACATAATACGTTTATGGTAGCTGAAATATGTTATGAATACTTTAGATTCAAAATTATTTAAATATCTAAAAAATAAAACTCCATCAAGCGTTGTTCAGTATTTCATCGCGCTTTCATTTGGATCATTTGACATAATTAAATTGAATTTTGATTTTAAAAAATCTACTAAAGGCGTTGATTTGTCTTTTGAGAAATCTACATTAAAATCCCCACTTAAAATAACAGGCAATTTGTTCAGAAGAGTTGATCCAGCTTCACAGTGTAGGCGACTAAATTTTGTGAATGCATTCGATAATTATCTATACACTTTGATTTGGTGAAATATAAATAAAGTAACCATTAGAATTATTTGTCCATTTTCTGCTCTACATTTCACTGCATACATTTCTCCGATACATGACTCATTAAGGGCAAATGATTCAGTAGTATTGTTGTTGTTGTTTCAAATCTTCTTGGAGCAGCAAAGCCTATACTAAGTCCATTTGACCTTTTCGTATAATATTGTCACACAACAGGTCTTGATCTTCAAACAACTGTCTCAGGGAAATGTCCCTGCAGTCCAGAAGATGAGCAGGAGAAGCAGGGACAAGTAAAGAAAGACTTTTTATCCCCTGCAGAAAGGACATACTACGCAGGTGACCGTTTCTAAAGCGCGCCAAGGCCGTCTGAAGAGCCCTGGAACTCCTGCACTGATGAGATAGGCCAGGAATCTCTCTCTCTTAGCTGCGTACCAGTGGTGAGCAAGGTTTCGCCAAGTCAAATTCATTTTAGTTCTGTGGAGGGAATCAGTTTCCGAATGGCTCAAGATAGAGGAACTGGGGTTAGGAAGATCACAACCCCCTACCAGCCAGCTCACCAGCTTCCTCGTTCCCAGGCAAACCTACATGCGACGGTATCCACAGGAGACATACTTGTTTCCTCTGACCAAGCCTAGCCAATTTGGATATAATATCCAGACCAGTACTATCCATACTTTTTGGCCAATTCTTCAAAAATTGAATGGAGCTTCTGCTGTCTGTCAGGATCCAGATACTGTCCTTATTAGAGTTGAGAGCATGATCGAAAACACCACTTTAGACTTCCGATCTAAAGACGGAACAGTGGTCAGAATTCCTGTTGCTAATTTTAACATCATTCCCAGGAGTGTTACTAAATATACCACTCCCTGCTCTACCCGAATTCGAATGACTACCATCTGCGTAAATAATCAAGGAAAGTAGTCATGTGAGTAGAATTGTTATACCAATCAGTAGTATTGTTAACATTGTTACGAGCGTTACAAAGCCGAGCGTAACAATGCATGACTTTTTAAAAAGCATCATTCAAGCTCATTCTCCAGCAAAACGCGCATAAAGAAGTTATCACTTCAAAAATTGGGGATTCGTGCCCTTAGGACGAGGAAGAATTTCAGGTGGAATTTATGACAGTTAATGATAATAAATAAGTCAATAATGACGAAGTCGAAGGTGACTGATTTAATTCGCGATGGCATGAAATTATATACAAGTGAAGAACATTTTCTTTCTTGTAACCCTGACATAGAGCGTGCATTGAAATGCCAACGTAATCTGTGTAGCAGGATATCAAGTATTATACAAGCAACTTGAGAAACCAAAAAGTAGCTGCAAATCAAAAAAAAAAAAAAACCTATGGAGGGCATTAATAACGAACGAATTTCTTCATCTGAATCAAAAATCGACAGTTGTACTTGACATATCTGACACATCTACTGATGAAAGCATTTCTGATCCAGTTTGTAATAGATGTGCACGCTTGTTATCGAGTAGCGATGAATAGGTGTTAGTGTAATTTTTTTCCTAATTTCAATTTGAATTTTTATATGTTATACGTAATTATAGAGTGAATTTTTTTATGCTATACGTACTTATAGACTGAATTTCCAGTGTACACTAATTTTAATTTATATTTTTAACAAAAATGTACTGTTTTTGCTTTATAAATATTTAACATGGATTTTATTACTACTTTTTTTTGCACGGTTTTTTGGGAAAATATTTAGAGATTTTTTTTTTACCTTACACGATTTTTTAAAATTGTGGAACATATCCCGAAATTTACTATATGTCGCAAGTATTTTTTTTCATGATTATTTTTTTGCACGCTTTTTTAAGGAATGACCTACCGTGTAAAAAAAAATAAAAAGAGTTGGGTGTATTTCGTCAGCTTTTCCTTATGTGCAATATTGTTCTGAATTGGCGGGAATTGTTTCTTTTTCACGCGTTCACAGTTAAGCTGTGGTACTCTTTTCTCCACGACAAAATCATCAAATCGTAATGATTACAAAAGTAATATTTTTCAGTAAATTGATTGATGGTTGCTTATGGTCAGGGGCGTAGCTACCCCTGCATCAATTATATGGGGCCTCCAAGCTACAAGGGCCTCAATATGTATAACATTCTGACACTTTCCAATAAGTTTCTTTAATTTCTTTTCCAAAGAAAGGCATCAAGGAATTTTGATACAGAGCCCACTCAGGACTTGCTACGCCAGTGCTTATAGTAAAATGGTTGTTTATTAATCTCATATTTCGAATCAACACAAAATCTATTGGTGATGGAACTTGTAATTTTAAGTCAAGATCAAATGAGGATGATATTTGAGTTAGCACATCACTCCTAATTACAATATCACACCAACATGAAGACTGAGCACTGTGATAGTTTTAACATGCTTCAGCATCTCTATGCGTACACCCTCGCATCGCGGGGTTAATCCTGACTGCCGCCAAGTACCCTTTGTAAATCCATTTGTCCCATTGTACCAAGTACCCTTTGTAAAATCCAACTTGGGGGCCTCAAAACATGACTTTGCAGGGGATCCAAATATTTTTCGTTACGCCACTGACGATGGGGCTTTAACACTGGCGTAGCTAGTTGTACATGGACCCCGTATCAAAACTTCTTCGGGGCCTTATTTTAAAAATGAAAGAAAGCCCTGTTAGTGGTACTGTAGTTACTTATAACTACAGGCTCCTGTAGCTTGCGGGCCCCGTATCATTGATATAGCTGTAGCTACGTCCCCGGTTTTTAATTATCTAATTATCTTGATATCGATAGGCATTCGCAATTAAGCAGCACGTGTATCCAGCTTAAGAAAATAGAGTTTAAAACAGCATAAGATGATAGTTGTATTCTAAATATATTAGTTTTTCGGGTTAATAAATAGATATGTGTGTGTTTTGAAGAACTAATTAGTTAATTATTTTTATCCTTAAAAGGCAATTAAATTAAAAATTTTAAAGTAAGAAAACTGCAAAAAGTATAAATGTGTGTGTGTTGAGAAACTATTTATCATTGTCATATCATATATCTTAGTTCATAAATATTAATTTCATCTTTCAGATTCAAAGTGCATAGCGATAATAGCGATGTGGGTTTCTGTGACTTTTCTTGTAGTAGTGGTTTTAATTGCCTTCTGTGCACCATGTTTTAAAAGTTTTAATGAGGTTCGCCGAAAAGATAAGCGACGTCTGAAAAATATCAGGAGAAGACGACGACGATACCATCAGAGAAACTGTCAAGGAGCTATAGATGATGATCCACCGTCACCAAATCCAAGGTCCCAGCAGCGTGTTATAAGAAACATTCCTGTTCCACCATTGCCGAATGTTGCACCTCAACAACAAGTGGCTGATAGATGTGCTTGTGGTTTCCCACTGACTTTTATTCCGCAACCATTACTTCCTCAACAACATTCTAATTTTTTACATCAATTAGGGCCAGCTGAGCAATATGCATTTGCTCAACAACCACAGTCTCAAAACTTGAATAAACCTGGGCAGCAACCAGATTCTGAATTACCACCACCGTATGAGCCTCCAAAGTATCAACCCAATGAGGACAGCATGAGACAAGGAATTGATATAAATCAATTTACTCGACCGCCACCTCCACCTTATGATGAACATCCTCAGCAAAGAAGTCCTATACAGTTTCAGTAATCGCTGCCAAGAAATTTTTCATTTAAAAGATACACAAGCAGGGGCGTAGCTACCACCTTATCAGCTGCATCAATGATACAGGGCCCCCAAGCTATAGGGGGCCCAAGATGTGTAACTACAATCTAACTAACAGAGCTCTCTTATCTGAAAAAGGACCTTGAAGGAATTTTGATACATGGCCCACTCAGTAGCTACGCCAGTATACTCAAGGTAAGTTGTAGCCCATCGTTTAAATCAGCGGTCTTCAAACTTTATCAACTAACGGAACCCTTACAATTACAGTGTTTTCGTCGAACCCCATTTCCACACACACACTTAGAAGAATGTAATACTTTTTAAAGTAGATCAATATTTTATAGGTGCTTTATGTAAAGGAAATTAGAAAAGTAATTTATTTGCTATAGTAATTTTAATCTGATTTTAATATAATTTATTTATTAAAATAGTATTAATTTATGGTACAAGTGTCACTCTTAATCATGCATTATATTTAGTAACTGGGATATGTGCTTGTATTTCCTTAGACAAACTGTCGATGTCTAGGACTATTGAAATAATCTGCTGCCGCGCGCATGTATTTCATATATATTCTGCTTTTAATTTATTTATACACATTTTTTTTGCCACATGTTTTGAGATAAATATTTCATTTAAATATATTGTGGTGAATGACATTAAAATGTATATAATTGTTGGAGAAATCTTTTGTATTTTGCAAGAATTTGCAATCTAAAATTTAGGAGTTGTTCTTGCTTAAATTTATATTTTAATGTCGAATCTGTTGATATATCAATAAGTTGCTCCCTTTTCTTCATTTTAGGCATTTTCTTTCCGTGATACAAAAAAAGGTACATTTTCGTTTGGAAAACTGTTAGGTTTTGTAAGACATTGTACTAACGAGTATAATTTATTTCGTAGAACCCGGTATAGAAAACAATGGAATATTCATAATATAAAAAGTGGAAATATATAAAGAAAAAACGTTTTAATATTCTTTTCTTGTATAATTTTAAAAACTATTTATTGCAAAATAAAGTTATTATGTATAAATACATTTTTAAAGGCTTGGAAGAACTTCAGATATTTCTGGCTATAAAAACTTAACAGAGAACGTGAATCCATTTTATATATACTTTAAAAAAAAAAATTCTTTTCGAAATTTTGTGACTCGTAAAACCCCAGGGTTCCGTGGAACACAGTTTGAAGACCACTGAATTAAATGAAGTCATAATTGCAAATTGTATATTTTTTCTTGTCATTTTGAGAATTCAGAGGTTTAAAGTATATAATCAATTCATATTACCCTAACTCGAAACATTGGTACTTACGTATTATCGCAACAGTCGCCAACTCTATTAATAACTCGCCAAATTGGCAACCCCGATTTCCTATGTGTCGTACGCGCTGAATCGGCAACCAGGGGTTCGTTTCATATAGATCTCCGATAAGTTGCGATAGAACGTAAGTACTGAAACATTCTTCCTGGTTTAAAAGTGTTCTGATATTAGTATGAGTTTCACCTCTTGTTTCTCATATGATATTGTGTGTCATGTGAATTGAAAAACATTTAAAATGAATCTTCTTTTTAATATATGTGAAATTAAAAATTCATTTGTGCTATTTTAGTGTAAGGGATGAAACGTAGAATGTATTTCATATGGAAGAAAAATAATGCTTGTATTCAGATATATTCTTAAAAATATATCTAGTGTTGGCGAAGTCAAAATATGATACAAATACCTGAACATGCGAATGTCTGAGAAATTACTTGTTGTGTTTTATTGGATGTAGGGTGCTGTGTACATTAACCCATTTGCTTTATGAATGTCTGTGAACAGCAATATTTTTCTAGTAAATTTCAAAGATACAAGAATCCTCAACTCAATTCAAGATTTTTTACTAAGGATTGCATATTGGTTAATGTGAGTGAAACTTGATGTGCCATTTTTTTATAGAGAAAAATATTTTTATTTTTATTAATTTCATTTATTAATCATTCTGAATCTTCTTTTTCATTTTTAGATGTGATAGAGTTAGAAATATTATTTGATGCCATGTTTTGAACTGTAAACGAGATTATTATTATTTATGCGACTGTTTATAATTGTTGCGTCATAAAAGATGAGATTATCACTTAATAATTAATGAGGCAGCTTATACGAATTTCTGTGTTACTGCAATTTGGAAGCATGACTGTATTTTATGTTGAATGTGTTATTATTTTTTGTATGTTTGTTTTTGATAATCGTTATTAGGTTATATGTGCCTAATATATATATACAGCCTTTTAAATTTGAACACATTTTTCAATTATTTCATCCAAATTTAATTATTAAGTCTTACGCTTGTTTTGATTCACATTATTTTACATAGTCATTAATTATTATTTTAATATTTCCTTAAAACATTTTTTTTCTTGAACGTTTTAGGAAAATTCGGTTCTGAAACAGCTTTGGTATAAGAATTTTAACTCCTGAAACCAAAGATATCGCCAAATGAATAGTTAGTTGCTTTATAAATTAAATCAACGAAATAAAAAATAAAATTGTCCTTTTTTTCATTGGAAATAGTCACAACGTTTATTTAATCAATGGAATTTAGAATTTTAAGTTGAAATATCTCGCATTTCTTTCTTTAATATTTCCTTCGGGAGCTAAACATTTTAATACTGATAATTATTGATTTAAATTGGAAATTGTTGGCTAATTGTAATACTTAGATTGGTTGTCATAATACTCATTCCAACGCAACCAAAATTATTTACAATTTCTGACATTTATATTAAAGAAACCCTGTATAACAATGTTTCAAGGAAAAGAACAAAAAATTTTAGTGCTATAAAAATAAATTATGTACTCATATTTTGAAATAAGTTAATTCATTTATTCAAATAAGCAACTGCGTGTGTGTGGTCTGAATTAAATAATCTGTGGGGTAATAATTTTTAAAAATAAAATTTAAAAGAAATATGTAGCTATCTACATTTTTTATGAGAATCATGAAAAATTTGTGCCTAATATTAAATATATCTTGAAAAAGGTATTTTTTTTTTACATGTTTTGAGAAAATGTGTCCACATTTTGTTTTTTTATTATGTATTTTTTCACTGTTTAAAAATTAAAACAATTTTGATGACTGTGTGTGTGAACTAATATTTACTTCCTGTGTATGTACTACTTGTATTCATTGTATAACGTAATGTAATATGATATATATGCTAATAATTTATATTGCGTGTGACATTTTGTATATTCGATCATTAGATATTCAAAATTAATAATTTCGTTTTTGACTATCAGAACTATTTTTTTAAACTTTTTTCATGTCTATCTATATATATGCTATATCTTTTTTAACACCCTTTTATAAGCTTCACTTATATGTAACGGAATCTTTGAACTCAATTTTTACCCACTTCAAAATATCAGATTAATTCGAAATTTTGCTCACTTGTCCAGGACCGATGACAATACAATAATTTAATAATTTTGTTCCATTGTCCTGATCAGGATCATCAAAACTAACGATTTCCCATTTTCAGATCCCATCCCACATCTGGCGACTAATTCCAAACCCCGTTTCCATATTTGGCGACTAAAATTGTTGCAACTTAGTTCGATTAACTATAAAAGGGTGTTTTTTAGTTATCTTAAACTGTAATTTTTATTATTTCATGAAACAATTTATTTTTCTATTGTGAAATCTGTGTGAAATATATCTTGAACAGAATCTTCGAAAAATAGTATCATTTTCAACTTTCTCATGATTAAGCAGTCTCATCAACTTAATCACGTTTGAAATATTATGTTTATGTTTTTAGTCTAATTAAAATTCTTATTTGCTGGGTATCCAATTATGCCAAACTCTTTGAATCAATTATACGTATATATACATATACTGAGCGGCAAAATTATCATCCCTTCAATACAATATTGGACCACCTTTGCCCTTAATACTGAATGGATTCTTTTTGACATGAACTCTATAAAAATGTTGGTAGGTGGTATAAGGAATCTGAGACTATATCCGATGAATTGTATTTGCCAATGCCTTCAGATTGAACAGTACAGGATCCAGCTGCCTGTATCCCACAGATTCTGTACTGGATTGAGATTCGGTGATTGTGTATAGGTCAATTAAGCAAGGTAAAGTCTCTATCATGCTCATCTGCTAGCAATTCTAGCTGTATGATAGGGAGAATTGGCCTGCAGAAATTATCCACCCCAAGCAGTGTACACCATTAACATAACGAGATGTACTTCATCTGCGATAACATTTAAATACCCTTGGGCATTCAGATGTTCTTCATATTTCAAAGGGCCCATGCAAAGAAAAGGAAACACACCCAAATAACAAAATTGCTTCCACCAGCTTGAAAATTTATGGCAATGCGAGTGGGGTACATCAGTGCAAGTTGAAGTTCATTTCAGGATCTGGGCGCAGATCTACAGGCCTCCTTGGCACTGGCGGATACGAGGAAAATCTGGTTAAGCCCGGTTTATTCAGGCCCTTCCGGGCCCCCGGACACCCACCCCAAGCGTCCAATGGTTAAATATGCACTGAGGTCCATGCTTTCATTCTGTTTTCGCTATATTCACGTCCTGCCAACTGCATTGTGTAATTACTAACACAATCATTGGACTAAATGATCCTTTTTCAACTACAATAGAACGTCGTTTACCCGAAATGATTGGGACCGGATACAGTTCGGATAACCGAACACCGAACATCCATGCAGAATATGAAACCGGACACTATGCGAATATTGAAAATCATCACATGCGGGAAACGTGCTTGAAGAAAAAGCAAAAAATTGTGGAAAATAATCACTTATTTTTCGCTGTCCCGTTGTACACCTTCATTTTTCTTTGCAAGGTTTCTGATTCCCTTGAGCAGCAGTAGTTGAGTAGGACTGCACTCTGATTGTTGCTCGTACCACTGCATTGTTGTTGTTGTGACTAATGTCACCTGTCTGTCGTAGTCGGAACGAAGCCCACGAAATTCATCGGTACCACTGCATATCAGTTTCTAACGCAGAAAACGCGTCAACATTTGATGGACCCTTGCTACTTTCGTTGTTGTTGTCCTCTTCTTCATCCGTTTCATGGCCAACAGGGTCGGATTTTCTTGCACGGAAGTCACAATCTCGTCATCATTTAGCATTTGAAATCCACAGTCTTCTGCATCGCATGCCATCCAGGTTTCTACATCTTCATCGCATTCTTGAAATCCTGGGATAGATTGGACAAAATCGGTAATCTCCTCCCCATGGTCGTCATTGAAGTCTTTTTCGCCTTCTAAATTGACAAAAGTTGACAAAAAAACAAACTGGACCGGATATTTGACGCTCGGGATAATAAACGTTCGGATAAACGACGTTCTACTGTATCTACAGTCCAATCCTTGCGCTCCTTTGCGAAATGGAGCCCTACTCTTCTTCAAAGGTGACAGTAGAGGCTTTTAACTAGGTCCTCGTCTACCATAGTATATACGGTGTAATGCGTGATGAACAATTCATTCAGGAACGTTCGCAATTGATCCTTGATTAAGATTCTCCGCAACTTGATGCACAGTTGCGCTTCTGTTAAACTGGAATGCTGTAATTCTCTTCTCCGAGCCAACTTTCATTAGCCTGTGATGACCACAAGCCTGACTTCTGGACTCAGTTTTCAGTAAAAAATAATAACTGTTTCTTTCGAACACTCTACAAGTACATCAGTTTTATAGATACTGGTTACGACTGTGAGCGTTTACAATCACCCCTCGTTCAAGCTCAGTTAAATCACATTTCCGCTCTTCTTAAGCAACACAATGCAAGCGATGCTTCATTATATACGCTTGGTGTTACTGCAACATGGATCGCTGAGTGATCTTCCGTTCATATCGAATGAGTTCTAATGGAACCTGACATCAGTAGCAGGACCTGGGTGGAGAGAAGGAGTCTTCTGATTGGTTGGAGGGATGGAGCTATATGGTTGGTTGGCAAGAGGATGGCAAGGGGCGATGCAGGAGTCTGGCAGTTCGTCTTGGAAGAAGCTCCGAGTCGAAAAGTTGGATTGGAAAAGGTAAACTGTGATTGGTGGATAGAAATGAGTGAGATTATGCTCTTTTAATACTTATCTCACTTCTAGCGGCAAAACAATGTGAAGTTATGGCTGATCTCCTTATAAGTGTCAAAGGGTCATAATATAATTTTGCCACTCAGTTCGTATTCATACTATAGTTTGTTGATACATTTTTTTAATATCAAACTAACTGAAGTAATATACGTAATTTACATTTACTTACAGTGATGAGTATAATTCACTTTTGTATTTGTACCTATTAATTTCTCATTTTTGTGATATTTTTCTACAGTATTAAAATTTTAATTTTTGCATACATGTTCAGGCTTTTGAAAATATTTTATTTAAAAAAAACAAGAAGGAAAAGGACAGGAAGAAAATGATAAAAATGATCGGTACTTTTCCGTTTCGCCGGCGCAGGCGATAAAGTCGCCAAAAATGTTACAACTGACGCCAAAGGGAATATTACCGATGGTAACCTTTTACCACCACATTTTCAACACGTGGTTCTTTCTTATCACACAATGACATCATAATACATAAAAAATGGATGGAAAATCAATGAGAACTAATATTTATTGATATTTTTTATGTGTATATTGTATGTTGTCTCCAATAGCCAATTTGGCGAGATTTGAGCCGGCGAAACGGAAAAGTACCAAACGATCGTAACTGTGATATAATATTATTATCAATTTTTTTACTGAAGTATTTCGCTTCACAGATTTTCAATTTTGTAATATTTTTGATTTTTTTACAATATGCATTCGAATAAAATTTTATTCAGTAAATTAGTGTTATTATTTCAGTCTCTTTAGTGTCATTTATTGAATTATTCTAAACCGAGACGAGCAAACTACTGAAAACAACAACAACAACTTGTAATTTCTTTTATTGTTTAAAAGTTTATCCCCCCCCTCACAATTATAAGAAAATGTAAGTTATATCTTTGAGAATTTTGTATGAGAAGGAATATCTAACTGAAAAATTAGTGCTCAAATTTTTTTTATCAATAAAAAAGTCCAATTATGTTTCACCGAGATGATTTCACCGACCGCGTATGCAGTGGCACACTCAAGGGGTGGGGGAGGTCCGGACCCCCCATCCCAAACCCTTGATTTTTTTTCCCCAATTAACTATAATTCTAAGTATATAGTACGTAAAATTTAATTCAGCATTTGTTATTAATGATTAATTTTATTAATTAATGCTAATTATTTATTCAATAATAAGTTTTTTACTGTGTTTTGTTCCCGAAAATCGACAAAATCAAAAGGAGCATGATACAAGAATAGTGAACTTTCTACCCCGGACTCCCCCCTTGAAAAATTCCTGTGTGTGCTACTGTGCGTATGTATTATTTTTTTAAAGAAAATCAAGAACTTGTGTATTATATGTCTGAAGATCGAATCATAGTACGTTCTCCATTTGTAATTAAATATTAAGTTTTGATATTTTTTTAAAAGTATAACGCGCACCTATACTTTCAAGCTGCATTTTTTAAATTTTTGGTTATATTCGTTTGTATGACGTGCAACTTTTTTTTTTTTTTTTTGCGAAGGAACTTGGAATGAACGAGTGCAATACTCTCATTTTTTGAAGTTATTTATTTGAGGTATTACCGCAAACTTTTGAAAAAATAGAACACTTCTAGAGCTATAATCCTTCAAGTTTATGATGTATGTTATTTTTTAAACTATAAACAATATTCCGATCTATGTAGAAGTCTTAATTTTTGTTTTTTTTTTGCTGATCTTTTTTACTATTTTTAAAGCTATCATTTTTATACCCGGCGTATAACGCGCACACGTAAATGTCGATCTTATTTTTTGAGTTAAAGTGTGCGGATTTTACGCTAAGTTATAAAAAGTGATAATTATTTTTATAATTTCATGTTTGTTTCACTTCAGTTAACTGTCATTCAAAGCAAACTAGATTTTTTGCTTCACTACTTTTCGAGATTGGTTTTAAAATTTTACGCATGATGGCTTAAATATCCTTTTTAAGGATTAAACGCGCTGTTTGTCTTGCATGATTACATTCTTAAAATTGCAAAAAAAAGGTGTTTAATTAAATTTTTAAATAAAAACAGTTGTTCTAATAATGAGTTCATCGTCATTATACGTAATATGTGGATTCACATTTTTTAAATTTTAATGATGCATATCAAATGGCAACATTAACTTTCACGCTTATCAAAATTTACTATGAGCGTGAAAGTATGTAAGAAGCGGAAGGTGATTTTTTTTGCAGTTTTTTTACAAGGTATGAGAAGCAGTGATTTTAATTCATTCGTATTTTTTCTCGCTATTACTTCATTTAATTCGTAACTGTTAAGATATATTTTCACAGAAAATGTGCACTGGGTTCTAGCTGAAGATTAAAAGCAAACAGAACAGACTTACTTCCCTTTAGTGATATCTTGAAAAAACACATTATAGTTATATAAATTGACAAAACCAAGAATTTTTGCTTAGAGCAGTGCTTACACAGTGCGATTTTTATCTAAATGTCATGGTGAGATAACGAATTCACATTCTAAAATAAATAATAAATGATCTCGAATAAAGTACATTGGCGACCACTTTTAGTCGCCAAAAAAAAAGCACTGCGCCAAGTGGCCCCCTATACTACATTTTAACCGGACTTTGATTGGGAATAGGTATTTTATATGCTCGACGGCCGCCATCTTGGATTTTTTGGCGAAAAGTCATTTCTCGCCAAATGCAGTGCTTGCTGTCCGCCACGTTGAGCTTAATGTTTAACTCATAAGGATGATCCTTCTTGGTGCCATATTTGGCGAGAGGTTGACGGTCGGATCTCATCGATATCTCTGCGGATAAAGTTACACTAAAAATAAATATGAAGCGATTTAACATGGAATATAAAGTTATTTCCACGGAAATTTGCCCAAATTCGAGAGAAATGCACCTCAGGAAAAAAATGGTCCTTAGGCGGCCCGACATTATTTGATCCACGGATCGGTACCGGTCCGAGGGGTGGGGGCCACTGGTTTAGACAAACTCTAAAACCCTAATAAATTTACTTGCGTTTATCATATTATATTTTTCATGTGTGTGTGTATGCGTATTACTTTTTTCGCAACAATAAATGGACATGAATAGCTCACTTAAGAAGAGAAATTTCGCGAATTCCCTTTTAACAGGTCACAGCGGGATCGGCCTTTTCCCGTTTAAATCAAATTTTATAAAATACTAAATACATACATCACCACATGTACTTATTTTTTAAAAATAAAACAGCCAGTTTTTTTAGCCAGATCTTTAAAGAAAGATGTATAACCGTGAGCCGCACAAGAAGAAATAATTGATTTGAAAAACTTAGATTCTAGCTACGTGACCAGTTAATAGGGTCTTTGTACATGAAAAACAGGAACTGAATAAGAAAATAGCTAAAAAATATGTCTAAAACCAATTACAGGAGATTTACCTGCCTGGACACAGAGACAGTGACGTTGGAACTAGTCACCCATCCTCCTGCAATGTCCTCCGTGACCGCCTGGGTGGACATCATGGGCCTACCATCCACCACCCAAGACACCTCGACTGGTGGGTTGCTGGACCCTGTCGTGCAGGAGAGGGTGATGGACTCACCCACGCGTACCTCCTTTGGACCCGAGATGGTTACTTTGGTGGGGGCAACTAGGAAGAAAAATACAACAGTTTAAGCCATTTAAGATCGCTCAGAATGAAATAATTTAGACAGATTGAGAGATAAGCTGTTAATCATGTCAATATTTGTATAGTTCCTGTTGCTTCAGATCAAAGATTGGCAAAGTTTAACGACGGAAGAAACAAATTTGTTATTCGCAGCAATTTAAAACTCTTTTCCAAGAATCATGAATATTTTTTTCTATACATAATAAATATTTTAGGTAATCTATAGTAAAATGTTAATATCACAAATATATATGTATAACTATACGATCCAAAAGAGTTTCAGGGCTATGGTCCCCCATAACAACCACAGCATATAGTTAAAGTAACATTGCTTGAAATGCATTTTACCATCCCTCTCCTTCTTGTACAGAATGATTTAATCAATGTTATGTGATTAAACTACGTGCACAGACGTTTTGTTTTGAAATAGTCATATTTGTTCTGTGACGTAAGAAACGTGGCTTTGCAGGAACAACGCTGTAACATTAAATTTTGTCAGCGTTTGGGTAAACACCAGCACACAGACTTAAGAATTATTTAGGAAAGTGTACAATGTGTGATTCTACGATGACCAAATCGAAGATATTCGTGTAGTACTGGCTTTTTAAGAAAGGTCGGGAATCACAGCAAAGGGAAAATCATGATGAAGGTATTTTTTGATTCTGAAGACATTCTTCATTCGGAATTTTCTCCTGAGGACATAACAGTAAGCAAGGAGTATTGCATAGACATTGTATGTCGTTTATGGGAGTTCATTCATTGTATACGGCCTCAGATGTGGCAAAGTGGATAATGGTAACTTTTGCATGGCAATGCAATTGTTTCACATCTGTCCCAAATGATCACTGAGTTTGTTCGCCAAATTTTATACTAAAGTGCTTCCACTTCCAACTTATTCACTAGACTCAGCTCCCTGTGGTTACTACTTATTTCTATTATTGGATAAAAATCTGTAGGGGCATCTTGTGTTATCAACTGAAGTAAAAGCAACCTTGCTGGGAGCCTTACGGATAATTTCAAAAGATGGATTCCATTGGTGCTTCAAGAGATTGTACGGAGGTTGGCAAAAATGTATTGCCACCTAAGGAGATTATTTTGAAGGTGATTTTGTCCGTTGGTATTTTAAAATGTTCAAAGTAAGGACTTTTACCCCATGTCCCCGAATTTTTGGATCTTAATATATATATATATATATATATATATATATATTACTATATGTGCGTAAACCCAGTTGCGGTGATTTCAAGAAAGTTTAATTCATTTGATGGCAGAAAATTGCAAGGGAGACTTTCTTCCAAAAAAGTTTAAATCGAATGTTTTGAATTTATGCGATGGATTTTTTTTCTTTTAACTAATCCACGCACAGTTTGCCTGAATTGTTTAAAAAACAAGATGCATATATAAACCTTTTAAAAAATCTAATGATTTCAATAGGTTTCCTTGTTTATAAATAACGTAATATCCCAGAAACAATGAATTGAATGCCGATAACTTCATACATATTTTTGAAATTTTTTTCCTTCAGTAAAGAAAATTTTTTATGTATATTTTCCAGAATAGACTTGAAGCCTCAAATATTATATTGATGTTGTAGACTGATATACTATTTAGTTGATACCTGACTCCAAAGTACTGAAAACTTTGTATTACTATTACTCGTCTAAGCAGAAATATCGCAAAAGCACTTTTTTTCTGAAAATATATTTATCGAGAAATGTTTTGTTCAACCCTGAAAAATAATGTGCTAAATTTCTTCATTTTATGTGCAAGACAAAAACTTACAAAGGACATTAAGACGAACAGATGCCGTCAAGGGCTGGTTTGTGACAACATTGGAGGCTTCGCATTTGTAGACGGCCTTGTTATCTTTTGGTCCTACTGTGAAAGTGTGCGTGTTTGTAGCCTCTCGACCTCCTGTCGAGTAGGTGATGTCTACCTGTTCGTTATTCCTGAACCAGATGAGTCGTGCGGCTGGATTACCGCCTCTGGATATACATGCCAAGTTCAGTTTGTCGCCAACCTGAACTATGTCACCGTCGTGATATCCTTCAATTTGTGGTGGGCCGGGAGGAACTGAAAGAGAGAAACACATTTCTGTAAGATTATTTTGATAATGGATTGGATGATGTATTTCAATTTAAAACTATCCCTTCTCTCTCACAAACAATTAAACAGGTTAAATAGAAAATCATCAACATTAACATTGTTCAAGGTTTTAAAGTGTTATATATATATATATATATATATATATATATATACAGTTTCATAGCTCCATCAAAAACGGCTTGTAATCTATCCTATGGATAGTTCTAAGACTTCTACACCCGGACTCCTTGAGTTTACTCCCATATATATATCGAAGTGAAAGTGTTAATCGCAAAAACAATGATCCAATTTTCCGCTAAGAATGACATCTTCACCGAAAGTAGCTCATCAAAATTTTCCCTAGACTAATGTGTCTTTCTGAGGCGTATTTAATGAACGATTATTGCGAAGAACTTAAAAGGAGTCCCCTAAAGTCATTAAAAAGTTAATTAGTAATCATTAAAAGTTAAAGGAGTAAAAAGTCATTAAAACTACATTAAAAGTCACCAACAGTTGTATTAAATAAAGCATCCTTCTTTTGTATTCAAGGATACATTGTGTTAATAAAAAGTAAAAAAATATTAGTATCTTTCTCTCTGATATAATCTATCTAAATCGTACTGTCACCTGTATGGAGGTCAAGGCCTAGGCCAATGACAAGCGTACTTCTAGCCCCTTGCCACGATGAATTTCGTGGGCCTCGTTCTGACTACGTCAGACAGGTGGCATTAGCCACAACAACAACAACAAAAGTAATCTAAAAATTTAAAAAACCTTGAAATAACCCCCTGTGAATAGAAAATTCCAATGCAGAAATTATTTGAAAAGCTCCGCGAGAAGCCGTGAAAGTTTTTTTGGAAGACTTTTTGCACATAATCTATATTTTTGAAAAATGGATAAATTGAAAAGAAAAATTTATTTGAAAACACCGCTCTGAAGCTCCATTTTAGTTGAAAGGAGTTGATGTGGGAACACATAGTTTTTATTTATCAGTAAGTCGAACACATCTTTAATTTCCTTTAAAACATTTTTTCTGATAGCTGTTGAAACCATATTACATATAGCTAGCTAGATTATCAAAATATCTAGATTTAGAAATTCGTTTCTTGCATTTTAAAACATTTTTTCCTATGTTTAATACTGAAGTATGTGTATTGTTACGGAAATCTCGGATTTTATTTGCTTACCTGCCGAAACGGTATTGATACTGGAAAGACTGTTTTCGGGTCTAAAGAAATTGTTCTTTGAATAATAATAAATGAATGTGATTGGTCATAGCGATTGACTTGGTGTCCAATTTGACTCTAAATTATCGCTAAGTCATCGCCAAATCTGGTGCCAAAAGTTGATGTATTTGGAAAAATTCACCAAGATCTATGATGATTATTTTGCCAGAAAATTCTAGAAGCCGTTGCAAGGGTCTTTCCAACCTTTTAATTGTTGACGCAGAGAAGCAACGGTGTGAGTCAAAGCTTGACTGTGCGTTTTATTGACTTGATGCGTTATTTTGAATATGGATTGTGATACGCTGTGTGAAAGCCATGCGAGTTACTTTTTCCTTGTTTAAAATCTGTTGTAATTACAAGAGAGTTCCAGAATAAATTGAGATTTACTTTCAAAAGAACTGGTCAGTTAATGGCGTGGATCTTTCCTACCTTTGAAGGACGACCCATCATGTAATAATATTTTGATCTGAGCAATTCTTTATCTTCTTTTTTTCGACTCACAATCTAAGTCTTTTAGTAATATAGCACTGAATATAGAAAAATAGAAACTCTCCAAATTCTAATTTAGCTTATAAATAACAAAATGGTGAAATGTCAATTGATGACAAATCTGGTTCTGGTCCCCGTGGCCCCAGCTCACGAAAATGTTAAAAAGATTTGTGAAACTAATCAAGTAAGATCAACGATGGGCCATATTGAAGAAATTGTGGAACTTTCGGGAGTGGCCTCGATTTAAATTTTGACTGGTTTTTGCATTATACCTACGCCCCTGCTTACACAACCCCGTCTATATGACAATTATTGACCAAAAGGGATATGACCTATTCCTCACCCCCCCCCGTGCTCACCTGACGTTGTTCCGTACGACTTTTTTTTCGTTCCCTCGAAAGAAAAGAGACACGAAAAGAAAGACTTTTGCAGATGTTGATGAGATGGAGGGGGAAAAAAATGACCGAGGTTCTATCGAGCCTATTAAAAGATAAATTTAAACAATGTTTCAAACAATGGAATAAAAATATTAGTTAAGTGTATTAGTAAGAGGGGAAAGTACTTTGAAGAGAGGATTAAAGGTGCTTAAAATTTGAATAAATAAATAAATAAAGTTAAAAGAAAACAAGATCGAAATCTTTTGGGTACCCCTCGTACATTATGAATCAAATATTTTATTTACACTTTTGTTACATTATGGTACTATTTTTATCTCTTTCATGTATGCATAACAAATGGAAATTAGTTCCATAATTAGATAAAGATTAAATAAATAACAAAAGTACATCCTTACGAATTATATTTTGAAAACCTCATAATAATATTTAAATAATTGAACACACAATCTAATATCGACGGAGCCGAGCGTATCCAAATAATCACACTTCGAAATCACTGCGACATTTTTACGAAGTGGCAATAATGAAGTAATCTCAACACTATCGCACGAAATCCTTCGAATTCGAAATTGCTAAAAATATTCCAAAACCGCTAAAAATTTTACAAACTGCGAGATGTGTTCTCGAGTAAAAAGAAAATATAGATTACAAAATGAAAGCAATTTCACGCCTGATGTGACATACATATTTTATCAGGCATTGCCATTTACCCGATGTAAAACTTCTTGAGCTCAATTTGCCTCCAAATAATAGCTCGCACATTTGGAGCAATATAGAACCGACTGTTATTCGTTTCTTATTTTTATCTTCCTCCCCCTAAAGGAATGAAGGAAACATTCGGAAAATTTTAAATGTAAAATTGTCGCTACTTATCCAAATCGGATTTGTCGTAAGAAAAGTCATCCCGGAAAACAATCCATTTAAAAGTCGAAAGGCTTTTCGACAATGTAATATTCCCCCGGAAATATCTCTGTCCGCACATTTGGTTTTATGATGTATATATGGATATACAGGCACTCATTTAATATGCAAAGAGGGAAATGAAATAAAGTTTTCGGTCTTCTATTTTGAAAAAAAAAAAGAATGGAAAAAATGGCGAATTTTTTCGAATCATTTTCCGGAACCGCATCCAGTGCTGCTGTCAACATTTCTTGGGGAAAGATTTATTGCCTTTCCTGGAAATGTGTCTTGTCCACTCCAGAATATAAAATTGGTTTTGGGTTTTGCAATGATTGATTTACCGAAAGAGTGCTTTGAATCTTTAAGAATTTCTTTTTAGAATTTGTACCAAACCAGTCATGTGTTGACAGTGATTATTTAAAGTAACGATTTGTTTCAAAGTATCATTAAAGAAACGCAAATGGAAAAATGTATCAATACACTATGTATTGAATGGAATATATGTGTGTGTGAGATTCGTATACATATTAATTCTATACAAGGCCATTTTTTTCTAGTAATGTTATGTTTAAATATTTAAGGGATTTAGTTTGATTTATCAAAAGAATGTTTCTATCTTGTAGATCTTTAAGTTATTTATTGATCTTGACGATTATGTTGTTGGGAGAAGAAATACATTCCAGAGTATTCATGGATGAAAGAGATTTGGTACAAACGAGATAGTTTGAGATGACACTCTTTCGTTTTGTGATCCACACATTTAACTCATTAATCGCCGAGGAAAAATTGCGAAATTCACCCCCCTCCCCCAGCGCCGCCGTTTTCCCACAGACGCACATTGTTATGCGGTTTATTGAGGGAAAAGAAAATGCCTGTTTTTCTACATAAAAATTGTTTACTTTCACTTCAAAAATGAAAGAGAAAAGAAAAGGATAAAAAATAAGAAAATGAAAATAAAAAATTTAATCTCTAGAGTTACAATATAATAAAAAATATCTGTTCTTATCTGTGTTCTGTGATATATCCTGAAACATGGATGAACACATAAACCAGTATCACATTCAGTGCATTCATACAAAAATTAAAAGAAACTCCTATTACACATGGCTAGTGGAAATGACAGCAAATGAAGAATAAAATAGAGCACAATTAAACGAAAAAAGAAAAGAAAAACTGCTTAGCTATATGAATTTCTTCGTTCCTGGAATATACCCTTTCAAATTCCTTCTCCACCTCTTCTCCGAAATAAGTGAATTCGTTAGAAGCACTGTGAAACTCATGTTATTGTATTCCAAAGCCAAAGCCGTGGAACTATTTTTAAACAGAGCAGCACAATAAAAAAAGTCCTCCTTTGGAAGGACGAGTATACACGTCCGGGGCACTAAAGGCACCGGCTCAGCAGGACGTATATACATGCACGCGGCACTTATGGGGTTAAAAAAGAAGTTTAAACACAAAGTTCAGCTATAAAAACTGTACATTCATCACGAATCCTGAATTGAAAATACTTGGATTAAAAACCGTTTCTGAAGACAAAAAAATGATAAACCAACTCTTTCATTAATTTTACTGCCATCAGTATAATAGTAAGTTTGCGAATGTTAAGAGATCCCTGATATAACAGAACAAGAGTCGGCAACCTTGTAGCTTTGGTGTACCGAGCAAATTTACCAATATTATATTCAAGGTGCCGAACAGAATAAAATATTTGAAACAAGTCGGCTTCTGCGATTTGAATAGGGGGTCAAAAATACAGATATAGAGTTTTATTATTTATCAATTATGCATACTTGAACAATACTTATTAACATAAAATAAAGAACATAAAATCGCCATCTGTGAAAGTTTGCCTTTTGCAGCTACCCAATGAGCAATTACGATACTACATTTGATTGCTTTAGATTTGGTTCCCATTGTTTGACAAATAAATATAATTTTTTCCTTATATCCAGTAAAATCCCTTTTAACAACTTCATATTTTTCAGTGGAATGATGTTTAATTTGAAAATGTCTTTATACACTTGAAGTGCGACTTGTGACGTTTGATGACAAAGCACACATACAGCGCAATTTTTTTGTTGTACGAATCCATATTCATTCGTTCAATAGTCTTGATAACTGTGAATATTAAGCTTTCTGTTTTTAACAGCTATTTCACTAAATATGTAGGTATGAATTGATACAACAATTAACCAAACAAAATACATGTTTTCGCAATAAAACTAAGATCGTGTCGTAAAATCAAAAAGGGTACTTTTCCGTTTTGCCGGCGCAAGCGACAAAGTCACCAAAAATGACTTAACCGACGCCAAACGTAATATTTCTACTGGTAACCATTTACCACTACATTTTCAAAACTAGTTGCGGTCTTTTCTTATCAGTAATATCTTTTTCATAATACATCAAAAATAGAGAAAAAAAACCCAATGGGAATTGACATTTATAAGATTTTTTTATGCGTATATTGTGTGTTGTGTTGCTAACAACGCCAACTTGGCGAGATTTGCGTCGGCGAAATGGAAGAGTACCTTAAAAAGTAATTTATTGTGCACGACACGCATCAAAATAAATATTACTTTCGACTGAAATCATACTCGATTGGTGGGACAAGCCAAACAAAGGAGAGAAAGGTTAATTTTACTTTTTCTATTAACTGAGTGTAGAGTGCCTCTGAGAATTGTACCGGGTACCAAATCTGGTACACGTGCCATAGGTTGCGGAAGCCTTTAACAGAAATAAGCGAACATCTTTGGTGTGTGTGAGTTTTCTGTGAGTGTGACGTAAGCCTACCTCAGTGATTCTCGACCACTGTGCCGTTGCACTTTTGTGTATATACCCCCAAGTTCTTAAAATGTGCCGCCAAATTTTTTTAAAACTATCAATTATACTCTGAAAAATTTTTTTTTTAAAATCTGGAACTGAATCTTCGGCCATTTTATAAAAATAAACTGCAGTCGGACCTCTAAGTAACGGAGTCGTTAAATCCCGAAAAAATATTCTTTATATGGAAAATCCGTTATATAGAGGTTCATCTTTCAATTTTCCTTATGAACCACATAAAACAAAAAATTTAAATTCGTAAACACTATATATTATTTAAAAATGTAATTATTCACACTTGTTTTGAAAATTAATACATTTTTATTTATTTTATATATCTTACCTATCAAAAAAAGGAAAGAAAAATTGCAAGGAAAGTTTCTTGACGCCTTTATCCACTTCCTGAAGAATTAAATTTTTTTCTTTGATGCTCAAACTGTTACGTTTTGACATTTTCGAGCTACAAGAAACGATGTTACCAGTATGACGGATCAACACTACAGATTAATGGAGACTAATTCAAGGACGCGGGGACACGAGACAACTCCACTGAGGGTGTTTGGGGATATTGAAGATGTTTTCAATAAACTGGACGATGGGGGTTAAAAGTTCCACTTCTTGGATGAAACGCCTAGAATTCTATCGTTCTCGGAGAATTAAGCACGTAATAAAACCAGTTCAAGATTTATGACCACCATAAAATATGTTAAAAGAGATAATAACTTGAAATGTCCAGAAAAACTCCAAAAATAGGGGGGGAAAGTTGAATCACAAGAGAAAAAGTTCGTAACATAAAAGATGCACTTTGCTATTGGGAGGTTATTTTACGTAGAAAATCGTAAAATGTTCTTGGTTCCAGAAAAAGTTCGCACTACGGAGGTTCGTAATATAGAGGTTCGACTGTATTCATAACATTGTTATTGAATATTTGACTACACTGAAGGAGAGAGAGAGAGAAAGAGTTATTCATTACTTCGCAAATGTAGAAATATAAAAATTTGATTGAGTTCGTAATTTGTGCAATGGATACATCTGTATATATATATATATATATATATATATATGAATTAACTTTGAATGAAGAGAAAAAAACTCTCTCTCTAATTTCGCTCCGTATAATAATCAAGATTTATTTTCAAAACATTCGGAAAAGTCAATTAATTCACTTTGGATTAAAGTTGGAGGTGATTATCCCATAATAGTCCAAAAATCTTTAAAATTGTTACAATTTTCTGCATCTTATTTGTGTGTATTCTGATTTTCAGAATTAACAAATACATCGAGATAAGATCGCGACTTTTAAATGTAGATGACGAAATGAAAGAGGAATTATCATTTTTACGACCCTATCTAAACGAAATTATCAAAGATCGTCAAGCTCAAATTTCGCATTAAATGTATTCTTATTATGAGTTTGAAATTAATTAATCAATAAACGTTTTATTGTCTTTATCGCACATGTTATTTTACTTAACAATAAAAATATTTATCGTTAACTATTTCATGTAGTGTATTATAGATAAGTATAATTCTTTTAAGCTTATTTTATTGCCAGTGTCCCACCAAAATTTAGTGAAATTGTTTGCAGTGTACCGCAAAAAAAATCAAGTAATATATATATAAAAATTCAAGTCAATTCCTACTTTGAATGTATGAATAGAAAGTATTTTATTAACATTTGAAATTTGAACAAGATATATATATCTATACATTTAGGGAGAGAATGAACTAATAGTAGGAATTGAAAAAAGAACATGATTTGTCTGCATTGTTGTAAAAATGCACTGCCGGTCTGGCATGTTTGGCTGTAAAACCAGTTTTCGACGCCAACTTTTGTCTCATTATTTGAATAGTTACATTGTTGCAACAATGGAGACGAATCCAAGTTGGCGTCGAAAACCGGTAATCAATTAAATTTAATTGATGAATTAATATTCGAAAAAACTGTATTAACATCAAGTATAATCCACTACAAGTTTAAAAAATTTATTTGAACTTGATTGGATGTGAATAGAAAGTGTTTTATTAATGATTGAAAATTTGAACAAGATATATATATATATATATAATAATAGGAAGAGAGTGTGTGTGAGTGAATAGTAGGAATTGAAAAAGGCTGAGAATCACTGGAATACGTTATTAAATTCGTACATGCACAGTTTATCGCATGTGGCGTAATGGGTCGTATATAGTAAAAAGTAAAAAAAAAAAATGTTCTTTATTATAAACGGAAGTTAAGGAAACGGAATACCTCATTGAAGGACTTTTCAAAAGGAACTGACTCATCAATGCTTAACAAAAAGAAAAGTCAAGAAAGCATAAACGTGGCAACGATGTTGATGGTCAAATGATAGCGTTGAATTCTCAGTTTTTTTCTAAACAATTCTAGTTAAGGAACACCACACATTGAATTCTTCTCGAATGCAGCGAATGAAAAAAGCTGCAGATATGACGCCATTATAAACACTTTTTCTACGCATAAACATCAACTTATGAAAGCACTAAGAATACAATAATTACAGTTTTAATTTTTGGTATTTTAAGTACGATAAGTTTTAATTTTTTGGTATTTTAAGTAAAATAAGTTAAAATTTTTTGGTATTTTGATATTTTGGTTAGTTCTCTTATTTTAAATTACAATCACATCAAAACGACACTTTTTTGGCTTATATTTTTTTTGTCTCACCTTTTTCGAGAAACAGCCCCGTTTAATTTTGACTTTTACGAATACAGAATACTGTCTATTGTTTGCCATGATGGTCATGCTTAGAATCGATTTTTAAATTTCACACTTTCAGATACTAATTTGTGATTCTAACTGCAACTTTTTAGAAATAATTTTTGCTGATATAAAGAAAATTAAATTCAAAATATAGTCGGCCTTCCATTTTACGATCCTCTATTTTGCGAACTTTTTCCTGAAACCAAGAACATTTTACGATTTTCTTCGTAAAATAGCCTTCAAATAGCGATGTGCATTTTCTATTTAATGAACTTTTTCTCTTGTGATTCGATATTTTTCTCTCTATTTTTAAAATATTTCTGGATTTTCGTGTGAGGAAATTATAAAATTATTTGAGACAATTCGATGAAGATTACACTCGGAGAAAATACGCCTGAAGGAGTTTTTGGTGCAATGCAAAGATGAGATGCGTATTGTGAAAGACAAATAAAAATTCAAGCATAATTAATAGACTTTACTAGTAACAAAATTTAAGGACACATGTTGTATTATATGCTTAAAATTACTGGTTATAAAAAGTTATGCTTTAATTTAATTGCAGGCTTAAAATAAGAAAATGTCATTAAAATTTATTAATTTTAATACAAAATTATTTTTTAAAGTTGAAAATACACACACACACAGTGTATTTCTGGACAATGTTTCTTTTCCTTTCTAGATTTCTTTTTGACAGATAAGATATATTTAATAAATAGATATTAATTTTTTTAAAAAAAAGGTGTGAATAATTAATTTTTTAATAATGTATAGTGTTTTTATGAATGTGAATTTTGTTTTATGGGGTTTATAAAGTATATTGAAAGAGGAACCTCTATTTAAGGAATTTTCTGCATTCGCATGATAACTAAATCCCCCAGATTTCTGCAAAACGACAATATAAGAAAAGCTCTAAAAATCAATAGTTTCAAAGAGCATATTCAAAATAGCTATTAATTTCTTTAATTCTATTCCTTATACAAGTAATAGTAATATGTTTAACTTAATTCCTTATGATGCTAATAATAAAATTAAGAGGCCAAGGAAAATTCTCCTCGACTCCTATAACCCGCCATAGCATCATCTTTTCATGCAATAATCTTATATTGCATACGTTTCTAAATTTTATAATTTTTCCTTATTTTATTTCATTCTTATCTTTTAAATTTTTATATTTTAACTTTAAATTGATCTTAATTTCTATTTCCCAACTGGACAAGCTCCTTCCACTTTATCAAATGTAACTTTTTGAAACCCCTGGGTAGCCAATCGGAGTTACTATCCTCAATCCTCACCACTCAGCAACCAATTAGAGAGCAGCCTCTCAGCTCTCACTCAAGAAAAATTCTTCAACTTAAGTGCTAAAAACGGGAATTCTAACGTTCTGAACAGCAGGAAGATACCAAATATGGCCACACCACCCGGACCAGCTTCTCTCCACCAATAGACGTAAAGTACACCGCAGAACGAGAAACACCACTATCGTCGCTTCCCAATCATAGACTGTCAGACATGGGCTGGTGGGCTGCTTGCAGCCCATATGCCCAAAGATACACCTTAAAACACGAACTTTTTTCAGTATTTAGTGACCTCGGTATAAAGAGGTTCGGCTGTAGGAGATATGAGAATATTCAAATCTAGAAAGCAGGGGAAAAATGTTTCAAAGCATTGAGATAAGTACCCAGTTTAATAGATGCTTCACTGTAATAAATGAAAAATACTACTATCATAAAAGAACCACTAGAATTAATGATATCCAAAACTTTTAGAAATATCTCGGAAAGTAGAATGAGTCAGTTCTGAGAAACGAACACAATATTTCATAGAAAGAACAAAGAAACAATTTGACTGAATATGTTTACTACAAAATATGTTTAGACATTTCTCACTGGAAAACAAATCATTTAGATAAAAACGGCTCATTTAACAAGAAACACGATGAAATATGAAGACAGAAATGGACTATGGCAATCTTTCCGGACTATCATAAATACGAAACACGTAAAATAACAATTCATCACATTTTCATAAATATTTCTGGAACAGAAAGTTTTGGAGAGTTGCCATTATAATATTGCAACGAATTTCCAATTGTTGTGAAAGCTTCAAAACTCATTTATAATATTATATTCAAATTCAACATCGAACAAATATTCGTATGTTTACATTGCCAAATAAAAATTGGTTTCATTTTGCAGTATAGTTGTGTTAACAAATCATGCATAAATGAATGCATATCAGTTCAGGTTTTGTGGAATATAGAGCAACAAAGGCTATTATCCCACGGATGCATATTTTTACGTAATACATTTGTAAACGAACAGCAAAGGTGGTTTCATACCTTTCCCAGAAGAATTCTACAGACATATTTGTCTGAAATGCCCTGGTTATCAGGATTATATGAAAAATAAATTATTTTATGGTTATGTAAGCACAAATACATTTTTATCCAGGAATGATTTCGTTAAAGCTAATCAATATTATTCAGGATTTCGTTAAAAAAATATAGATTTTTTTCGATTTTTATGTATATGTTATACAGAGTGCAGGTTGTGTTTGGTTTCCGATTTTATACAAACATTTAGAAATACGATTCATTTAAAATTAGAAGAAAAACGAAATAACCCATAAATTTCTGTTATTTTCTGCTGCTTTGGATGAACTAAAATGTACAGGATTAACATGATACATAAGAACTTATCATACACATTTTATCACACACACTCTTGTTTAAAAACTTGATAACACAACTACAAAATCAATTAATTTCAATTAAAAAAGCAATGATACTAATACAAATGATACAATGCAAACACTTATGATTCAGTTTTTATATATTCATTTATGATTCTATCATAATTATTTGCAAATAGCAAATTAAATATTAATTATTATTAGCTCCGTGAATATCGAGTCTCAATAACCTTACAACTTCAAAATCCAGGAACACAATTAATTAAAATGTTACCAAAATATAATCATTTTTGTAAAATATTATAGATGTATTAATAATTATAATGTATCGAAATTGCATTTGTGTGAAAGTTATTATTTTTAAAAAATGTGATCTAATAATATGGAAGCAAATTCTATTGCGTATTAAAAATAATAAATCAGAAAATTTAGAGACATAACAATGAAGCCTAGTGGCTGAGTGGTTAGTGCATCGCGCTTCCACATCACAGGTCAGAGGTTCAAACTCCGGGCTGGGCAAAGTCGATTCGACCTTTCATCCCTCCTGTGGATCGACAAATGAGTACCAAGCTTGCTTGGAAACTTAACACTGGGTGTTTCACGTCAGACTGACCACCTGACCGAAACATATGCTCGAGTCCCAAGGTCACGTACAGTAGGCACAGTAGGCATGGGCTGTTGCGCCACTGAGTTAAGTTAATAATTAATACAAGGGCAAAATTAAGTACTTATTATTAATCTATATAATACAGATGGGTTTGAGTAAAAGAAAAAGAAAGGAAAATTATGATAAAACTCGCAATTGGCTCTTTATAACGGGATATAGATAAGAGGATAAACCAATTAAGTGGATAAAATTTTGCAATCCAGAGTAAATAATGCACCCCCGTTTTTGAGTCAATATTTATGTCAAGTTTTAAATATAGATAACATTTCCAAGAAAATAATGAATGTCTGCCCGTTATTTGTCGATCTGTTTTTACAACAGATGAAAAATTTTTAAGCTATTATAGTATTCGTATACTCATAATTCTGAATATTACAAAAAAATTCATGTAGAGAGAAAAGCTAAACGAGAAATTGAAGTTTTCATTTATTTTTTCATTACTACATAGTATTTATTCATTCTGGGAATAAACGTACGTATTTTGAAATATCGGAACGAACCTTATTTCATTATGGATGTGAAATTATGCAATATCTGTGTAATCATCAAGCGAATATGAGCTGCATTAGTTTTATATATTCGAATCCTAACCTAGTGATAGTTTGAGATGTGGTGACAGCAGATTCGATTGCATAGAAGACAATCATGTTATGATATAATTTGAACACTTGCATTGTGTTTTGCGGAGCTTTGTTGTCATAATTGTTCTTGTTAAAATTTGAATTTAAAATACGCCATACTTCATAAAAAGAGCACTAACTACATTTCTTTATTACATTGAATTAAATTGTTGTAATATTTTTTACGCGATCTAAAGCTAATAAAAATTGCGTGTGGCATGAAGATCGGATAATCGGCTGTCTCGACTGATTGATAGTTTGTTGATGTCGCTGTGCAAAGTTGTACGAGAGTTATGGGCGACAAATCTACTAATTTTGAACTAAGGTCAAGTGACGAGGATGACAGCAGATCATAAGCCTGAATCTCCAAATCCTACGTCAAAGCGAGCTTCGACTAATTTAAAATCCATTAACCTACCAGCACGGCATCTCTTTAGTGGTACTAAGACTACTCAACAAATACAGCGTCAGGTAGTAACTATGTGAGGCAGTTCTATGAGAACAGACTAGACAATGAGTTCGTGACTATGAACACTCGGTTACCGCGATCAATCTTGTCTAAAATAAACTGGCATCTCGCAATAACATGAGGCTTCTCAACTTCACAAATCTTAACAGTTTGCATACTTTTTTCCCAATGGGACTACATTTTAGCAACTTTACCTTTGCAGACATGGCAAGTGCCCAAATGTGAGAGCCATTTAATGGTGGCGTCATCTAGTGGCGGCCTCGTTACCAAATTTGGATGCTTGCTCGGATTACCGAGATTAATTTTGCCGAGAGTACCAGAGCCAAATTGATTTTCTAGGTTATCTTTTACATGCCTCGCAATCATATGATATCCCTGCATGCAATTTTCGCATCTAGAAAACCTGTTGAATCCAGCCAGGGTTGAATCCGTAACCTTAGACTTACGAAGCGGACACGCTACATCTAAGCCACCGGAGTCGACATTCTGCGTCGATCTGCATTTAGATCTACGCATTTTCACATTTCAGCTCATGAGCATATTTAGAACGCTGTGATACGCTGACGTAGGACAATCATGAATTCTTATTAATTGTTTTCAACAGTTTCGCAACGTTCATTAAGATTTTCAATAATTGGTTGGTAGAAATCCTCCAGTTTTGTCTCGAAAAATGTATCCAAAAAACCTCTCAATTCTGCATCAGTTTTGAGTGAGTAAGAGTTATAGTAACGTCACACAATAAAGCAACACTAGAACTAATGATGATAGGCCTTGTTCGGTCAAGTGAAGAAGACGGCATTAGATCTGGCACCCTCTCTTAAGTTACCTCACTACGCGAAAGGGTGCATCAGAAAACTTCGTGCATAGCAATTGAAAGAGATATAAAGGAGTTGACGAGCAAGCAGACTGGAGCAGATTGTGGCTCGTTGATTTTTGATGCTGTCTCGTAAAGCATGAGGAAACTACACTCCACACTTCTGACTTTTCCCATCGAGTGAATCTACTTTTTTGAAAGCAGTTATGAAGAATTCTACTTTCCAAGCTGGTTCTCTGGTTTTTGACGCGAATTTTTGTGAAAAAGTGTATTTCATCTCTCTTCATCGAACTCAACTGAACGTCCAAAATGAGGCGCATCTTTGCGGTCAAAATTTTATTTTTGAGCTTAGCATAACAATTACGAGCTGCCCTTTCAGCTAGACCACCCTCTTTATGTTGTATTGTTTTTACTTATGCCGCCTAATGGACGGAATCGAATCGAAGTCCAAGAAATTCATTGCGGCAAGGGGTTGGTAATGTCAGTCGTTTTGTCCACAACCTGGAGCATTGTGTAGGTGATAGTATGTTTTGGCTCTGTGTTCCACACCAATTTTGAGCAAGAACACCCCGGGGGTATTCGTAGGTCTCTCACTTCCCTTCCCTTACTTCCAACCTCTCGAGAAGACTTTCGACTCAATAAATGTTTAGAGAGTCCCCATGCTGCACAGGTAGTATACATTTACAAACATTCATGCCTTCTCTAGGATTCGAACCCGGACCTTCAGCCCAGCAGTTAGCGTCACTAACCTCTATACTGTCTGGCAGTGCCGTAACGGAGACTCTCTTATGGCTTACTTGCAAAATTAGGTTTTGGGCCCCCAAGCCGGATCTTACAATGAGTACGTAATTTGCATCAGTCAGGCTTTGGGTCCCCTAGAATGCTGCTTCCCCTGAATGCGGGGGTGTACGTTACGCCACAGCTGTCTGGGTTGTATCCTCTCTATATACAGCACAAATGTCACGAGCAGATTTTACAGCCTTAGAACCTTGATTAAAAATTAAAAGAAGGAGGTGTCGAAAATGTTCATTTTCCTTAACTTGATATTCCATTTTAGAGTAATTTGAAAATTTACATAAATTAACTTGAACGAAAAATTAAAACATACATTCCGATAAACCAATTCAAGCCAATTAAGCAGCCTCTTCCGTATGAATTAACACATATATCATGCCAAAAACATTTAATTACATGCGGAGTGTTCAAATTTAGAAAAAAAAGCGGGAACTTAGTTTTCTTCGAACCTAATATATTCAAGTAAACATAAAGAATTCCTTTTTTCACCATGTTGTACAATGCAGTGTAATTCTCACTGAAAAAAAGGTATATAAAAAGTAACATATAATGGAAGCTAAATATATGAAATTTGAATACGACAGTGTTTTTCAAACTGTGGGGCGTAATAACTCTATGAGGGGCGCGAACATATTAAAAAGTCGAACACAAAAGATTATTTAATTTTTTTTTAAAATTTGCTGAAAGTAAACAAACAAAACACATTTAGACATAATAAAAATAAAATTCACATTTACACTGATATAATATACTTATAAATGTATCAGTACTGCACGCATGTATTTTTTAATTAATTTAACAATTCTAACCTTGTCACATATAAAAAATTACATACAAAAATTAACAGTTATCTTTTGTACGGTTTATAATTAATCCCTAATCTGTCGATTAAAAGTTACGTGATTCACTCCCCAATGCTACCTTTTCCCCACATAGGCATGCGTATGTGATGCATTGAGGGGAGGGAAGAAAAGGAATACATAAGCAAATCACCTGAAATAAGTAAATCCTTCACAAACTCTGTCGAGTTCTTTTTACTGCATTCCAAAGCCTTTGGAATAATTTTATGGATTCAGGGCACAGAAAAGATCCTAATTCGGAAAGACGTATATATACGTCCATAGAAATAAACGTTTTTGTTGAGAGAGACGTGTATATACGCCGATGGCACTTAAGAGGATAAAGCTGTATTGTAGCTTTAGCGTTAAATTAGAGTATTATTGAATTTAAAACACTGTTATTGTGTAGAGGATGGGGGGTGTGTGGCGAAGATTATTACAGAATATTAGGTCGCAAATATTGAAAGTTTGAGAAGCACTGCTATACCATGTGTCTTCGCATTTACTTCTTACAACTTCTCAGATGATGGATTGCATCATTGTTATCCTTATACATCGGTAATACCTCACGAATACACCCAACATAAGTTAAGATGATATATTTAATCCATCTTTCACTGGGCATTTCCATTATTCCTTTAGGTCATTCATAACGGCCCATTTCCGTTAAAAATCACCCTCAGCCTAAATGCATCTTCTTCCAAGAAAACGATACTTCTCTAACGAGCTAGTTGATTTCTCTCTCATTTCATTCAAAATATCTTACAACCGCTTTGCTCCCATCCCATCCGATACAAACCTAGGGAACGAGTAAGAAGACAGACGAGGCTCAGTTCGATTCCTCCCTTCGCAACTCCAGAGATAAGAAAGGAAATAAATTACCAATTCGTTATCACCAACCGAGAAATTTCGAGGCAGACATCATCGATGCCAAACACCCCCTGTACCGTCCTCTCCTCTGAACTTCCGTATATCAATTGGATAGTCATCATGGTGCGATGCAGCTTATTATTATTTCCTCCCGCCTTGGTGATTGCGATCAAAACCAGACAACCCTCCTCCCCAGCCACTACTGATGTTCGATATCGACTCGTTGCAACTTTTCATCGGTGTTGCCGAGTTGGGGTGCAATACATATCTGATGAGATGTTTGGGTTTGGTTAGGGGTGGGGGTGGACGAGGAATTCAAAGGATTCCGGATTCCAAACAATCATTAATCATTCAAAATAAGAAGGGAGGGGGTATTGCTGCTGTTGTTATAGAGTGGGTGTGTTGGAGAACGTTTCTGTGTTGTGGAAACAACAGGCAGTTTAAACGGATTGAGTTAGCCTCCTCTGTCACTTGTGGACGTGACGTTAAGGGCAATTAATAATCCGCCTTTCGAGTTGTGCGCTATAAGTTGTATCGGAATTTGAATTAAGATTTATTTCGATGAAAAAGAACTTCGATGCGTAGCTATTGAGAATATAATAAGCTGCATTTCTCTCTCCTTTTATTTCTTTTTGTTGTTGTTTTAAATTAGAAACTGGGAGATCAAGTATCGTTGGTTCTCTCATGGAGTGGATTGAATTGATTAGATTTAAGTTGCACTTGACTGCGTTTTCGGTAATTAATGAAGTTTTTCCGAGCCGGTAATAACTGTGTGATGGATAAGGAATTCTTCTCAGATGCAGTTTTTTCGTAATGATTTGATCTTTTTTGATGAATTTGATCTTTTCTAATGATTTGATGGTACGGTGAACCAACCACTATTGTACAAATTATATAACTGTTCATTTTCATTGCTCATATTGTAAAACTGTTCAGGATGTAAATTTTTAATTAATCTCTTCAAATATTTCTGTTTTTTTGTACACTTTCTTATTCGTTATTTTTTTTCGCAAAATTCATTCTTGGTGCTTTTCTTTAGTAAAATTCAACTTTTTACAACCCAATTTTGCTTACTCTACCCTATGTATAAATAAATTTATTACAACATCACGGAAAACTGAATATGAAATATAAGTAGAGTTAAATAATCTGAATTAGGAGAGTTAAAAAATTCCCACATTGAGAGTCGTATTCACTCTTCGAATATAAACTAATAGCAACCTTTCAGTCCATAGAACCATCTTTTGTCTCGAAATGATAACAGCTAATTCATTGCATGACGGTTTATTTTAAACTCTGTGACGAATCTATACGGCACTTTATCACTAATACTCTTGGGCGTCTTTGGGGATTGTAAATTCGCGTATACTTCCAACCAGCTCTAAAAGGAGGAAATGGGGGAAATGAATCAAAGTATATAAGGAGAGTGTTGTAGGTTAGCGGAGAAGGCTATTGAGCCAAGGGATACATAGATGGAGCGTTAAGAAGATTCAGGTTGATTGTGTGATAGGTTCCTAGCTGATTATCGGGCAGCGATCTACATTCGGAAAGTTGAGCCGACTGGAAAGGACTGAAGTAGTAAAAGTCAGGTGATATTTAAACTTCATTTATCAGATATTAAGAGTAAACTAGCTGCATGGCCCGGTGTTGTATGGGCTATCTCTACTTTTATAAATTTTCCCTTTTTTTCATAAATTCAGAACTTCTAATACTTATTTTCAAAATGAGGTCCACCCCCCTCTCCACCGATTAGCCCGGCGTTGCCCGGGCTTTCTCTTTTCCTCATGACACCAGCATTTCTGTGTGTGTGTTTGTACGCTCACAATGTGAGTGATTTCTAAAACTGTGTCAAAAAATTTCCCTTTTTCGAAATTTGTTCCATTCCACTTATTTTTGATTTAAGACATGTTTCTTTCCCCTCTCTATAGCCCGAACACGTTTTTTTAGTGTAAAATTATTGTTCTATCTCCCTCTCCTTCCTACAGATAAGAAATAGCTTCAAATTTCGATGTATGACTTATAAAAAAATATTGCGTTAGAATTAAAAAAATTATTAATGTGAAGCAATAAAAGGAAAATGATTCTGATGCTAAGAGTAAAACAAAATACCTTCATCATTTTTTAATAATAGTTAGTTTCTAAGAATTTAAAATAATAAAATAGAGTTCAGATTATCATGAATCAATCAATCGTTACATATAGTTAGCTTAAAAATGTCTCTAAAATGTATTTTGATCCAAAATAATAGACGATGTACTTTTTAATTAACAAAGAATTCATTTCGTAATTAAATAATAGAAATAATCCTTTAAAAAACATATATATACTATTTATTAAAATGTCCTCTTGTTCCGGTAAACCCGTTCGATATTGAGTTTAATAGTTGATTAGTATCATATTTCGTGATTTAATTTAATTGTAAAGTTCAATCCCATTGACGTAGTCATATTGATTCGTATTTGTATTTAGAAGGTAGATAATTGATTCAAGAGAATAAAAATTATTTGTTATTGTAAAAATTTTGTCTGGTAATTTTTTGTCTCAATTCAATCTTGGTGTCCAGGGTGGAACCCAGGGGGATTCTCACAACTTGTGATGTTCCTTCCCTTGGGAGAACATCTCTCGAAGTATCAGCGTGAGCTAGAGGCGTAGGATTAACGAAAGAACTAGAATCAAACATTATCTTAATATGACTTAATTAAGATATTCAACTTAAACCTTTGACAAATTAAATTATAATAATTAATATGAGAGAATCTACGATGGCAAAATACGCAACACACAATATATATACTTATAATAAGACTTAATCTAATTCAGACCACTATCAATAAGTGAACTGCCTAATCCCTGATTCTAATATTAAATAATCAAACCTACCTTATTACAGCTTGGAGAAACGATCAATCTTGTCCTATACTTAATCTTGTCTTTGTATGCACTGGTGTGCAACTTGACCTTCATATATTCGATCACTAATAACTTCTATTCACGTCACGTAAAACTCATTCAGACTTGAACCCCGAACTATAATAACCATCAACTGCCACAAACTAACATCAATTGTCAAACATTACCTCACATTGCCATCACGCCTACTCTAATTTCCGATATTTAAAAGCTTGTTCATTTGCATCTTTCACACTTCACTTCTTGAATTTGGTTGGAAAAGAGTTGCCATTAATTCTGGCCCAAAGAACCCAAAGGACATGTTAAAGAAAAGACGCGTGAGCCCGTCACAAACTCTAGGATAGGGATACTCAATCTGCAGCCCTCTGGCCATATGTGGCCCACTAGTCTTTTCTAAATGGTCCGGTCATGACTCATGGTATAAAGCACAATTCAATTATTGAAGAACAATGTACTAAAAATTTAGCGGGAAACTCTGTCAATCAAGTAATGAAATCTATCAATTTACTTTTTTTAATAGTAGAATGTAAGCCAGAAAGAGAGGTCTAAAAAGGATAAAAGGAAATCGAAACCATCCCATAATTCAGTAAAAATTGCATAAAAGTAAATTTTTTTCTGTGTGTGGCTCATAGAAGGTTTGTGACGGGCTCACGCGTCTTTTCTTTAACATGTCTTTTGGGTTCTTTGAGGCAACTCTTTTCCAGTCAAATCTAAGAAGTGAAGTGTGAAAGAAAGAGGCAAATTAAGAATCTTTTAAATATCAGAAGTTAGAGTAAGTGCGATGGCAATTTGTGGCAAGTGATGGCAATTAAAGGAATGCAAACAGTCCGTGGTTCTAGATTGAAGAAGTTTTAGATAACGTTACGTGGCGAAGAATAGTAATTATACGTGATAGAGATCCATTAATCAAGGTGCATACCATTGCACATAAGTTATCGCAAGACCTCATCTAAAACTAGTGTGATCGGTTACTGATACTACAACAAGGTAGGATTGATTATTTAATATTAGGATCAGTGATTGTATTAGAATTGAGTGTAAGCAATTCAGTTATTGATAGTGGTCCGAGTTAGGTTAAGTCGTTATAAATATATTGTGTGTATGTGGTGTGTTTTACCATCGTAGATTCTTTCGCATAAATTATTATAATCTAATTTGTTAAAGGTTTAAGTTGAATATCTCAACAAAGTCATAATAAGATAATGTTTCCTTCTAGTTCTTTCGTTAGTCCTACACCTCAAGCTCACGCTGATACTCCGAGAGATAATCACCCTAGGGGGGATTATCACATAGTTGTGATAAAATAGCACCACATAAAAGTCAAAAAAGAGCTTAAATATTTTGATAAATTTTGCTTTGTGCACTGTTGCTTTGGTCTGATAGTGTGTTTTTTCCACTATCCTCATATTGCGGCCTGCGTGAAATATCTGTCTGTGTATGCGACCCAGTGGGAAAAAGGGTTGAGTACCCGTGCTCTAGGATAATCTTTAAGGTTTGAATAAAAACGAAGAAACTGTACTCTTGATCTTTTTTGGTTTTTATTTTAAATTTGATACTAAGTTCTATATTCTTTTGTACATGACTATTCATTCATAATGGGCTCAATTCATAACGGTCACATGATAAAGACAAACACGTGTTGTTGTTGGGGCTAATGCTCCCTGTCTGACGTAGTCAGAACGAGGCCCTCGAAATTCATCGTGGCAAAAGGCTAGAAGTACGTCTGTCGTTGGCCTAGGCCTTGAGCACCATACAGGTGACAGTACGAATTAGCTCGGCGAAATACCCCAAAGGGACGATAGATGGCGACACCACCTATCTCTACCTCCACAATTTTGCCATTGGACTGGAGGGGAGGGAAATATTCTCCAGTCCCCTGCACTTGTGATTCAGCCCACAAGCCTTTCGGAATCCCGGATTTAACGAGCACGTACTCCGTGTGTACTCGGAGGGTGTTTGGTGGCATCAGGCATCGAACCCAGGTCTTCCGGTCTGGAGTCCGATGCTCTAGCCATCAGGCTACCCACGGCAGTTCTCCATTGAACTGAAAACAAACATCAAACTAATTGTACTTGTTGTTCAATTTTTAGAACTTGAGTAAAATTCGAAATTTTATAATTGGGTAAAAATGTTCAAGTGTTGTAAAAAATAGATTTCTTCAAAAGGTTTTATGCATATAAGATGAAAAAAAAATCTTATTTGATGCATGTACTTTTAAATAAAATACATTTTGCCTGCCTATGTGCATTATTGTTGTTGACAAATTTGTATTTTTTAAGAGAAAGTTTCTGAAAAGATCAAAAGTTTGCAACAACGAAGCGCATGAACTGATAGCTGAAAATATATGATTGCTTTTGTCGGGCGACTATGACGTCACGTGAGTTTTTGAATTGATTGGCTAAAAGCTCGAGGTTATCATTATCACGTGACTATGATGTCACATGAATTAAGCCCATTGGCTGTAAAATTTGCAATATATCGTCACGTTTAACTATTTTTGCACGTTCATGTTTCATCATTATAGTAAATTTGTCCAAACTGTGGTTTTATACAAATAAATTTTAACAGCATTAAGAACTTTTTTATGTACCGATATATATATTTTCGATGGGTTTTTTATATCCCGGAGCATTATAACTTTGAATTGTTGGTGTAATTTTCTACGAAGGAAACAATAAAAAGCAATACCCAACCTAGTATCTTAATCTAAATTTGAAAAAATTTATTTACAAAAAAAAAATATGATCTAGTTTGGCTTAAAATGTAAGTTATCTCAACAACTCTAAAAGGTATGTGACGGAATTGCATCACGAATGAACAATCCTTTGACCTTAAACTTGAGAAGGTCGCTCTGGGAGCTGAGCTAATCCACGAATAAACAACCATCTGCGATAAGATGTTCCAATTAAGGTTAAATAATTTCTGATCCAATTATCTAACAACAATCTTCAAATGTGTGTTTTAGTTATTATTACAGTTTTTAAGAACAAAAATCTCTGTGTGTTAAATGACTCAGTGTCCCACACTGTTAATTTTATTGCGAAAATTCTTGCAACTTAACATCGGTACTTTTTTTTAAATGTTGTTATGGGGCAATAACTTTCATCATTAAAAAGTTATATAACGATGCTTTTAATTAAAATTTTATTATTATTTTCCTTCTCTGTTTGGAAAATTTAAATTTATTTTGTCTACCGGCACACGAGTTGAATAAATTTGCGGGGCTAGAATAAAACTCATCAGTCTCAGAGAGCAGCTTCTAAGCTCTCAGCCAAGCCAAACAACTAAAAAAATTACCACCCAGATGAAGCACCATAGCCATGCCTCCAGGATTCCATCGTTCAACCAATCGTCATCATGCCACTCAGTAGAATGGGAAACACCACTTTCGCCATGCCCAGCATCATAGACTCTCACGATATGGGATTGAGGACTATTTTACAGTCTAGATGCCCAAAAAGGAATGCCTATTCAAAACTCGTCAGTTAACTCGCATGCAGTTTAGGAATCCATTCTTGTGATAATAAAAACTGTGAATTGCACACACATGTAAAACTCTTCAGCTGATTCACTAAACTTTAATGCACCAATTTGTTAGGATTTGAATGAAACATTACAGTATATTTTTGATATTCTGAATCGAAGATAGAAATTTATTTCAGCAAGTGGATCCCACTGTATATTAAACTAGCTAATATACCCGTTCTTCGCACAGGTGAATCAAAACATTAAACAATACAAATTGAAGGATAAAGAGTTGATTTTACGTGGATTACAAAAAAAAGCCTTTTACTTATCTTAGCTGAACAAATAAAATCGCATTCGTTAAAGTTTAAGCCTGTGGGTCTAATAGCTGCTATAAAGGATTTTTTTTATTTATAACGCCCCCCGTAACTCCCTTGTGGGTCGATTTTTGAAAACATCTTCCTAAGCTGATCTATGCTCAACAAAATAACATATTGTTACAAATTTTGTGTAACAGATGCTTAAAATAGTGTAAATAATTTATATCTGGAAATGTAATACTTTAATATTACTTTCTGTTGTATTTATTTTTAATTGTTATATTCCAAGAGCAACGCAGTTCCTTACATTATAATGGCGATTTAATGAAAACATAGCGAAATATTGAGGATAGAGCCACGTTGGCAACTTGGCGATTGATTAAATGTTGCAGAAGTTGATATGCTATAGTTCTACCTGGGGGGTGAAACCTTCTCTATAAAAATAAATATACATGCCAATTTTTATACTGATTGGTCGAACGCGAGGTCATAGAAACAAACATCCATTTATATATATGGATTTAATTAAAAAACACACCTGTTGCTCCTTGTAAGAGAGCCTATCTTTCGTAAGGAAAGGATTATGGATTTCCTGTTAAGGTATATAACACACCACACGAAAAACGTTATTTCACTAACATGTTTAGCAGGATAATTATCAAACACGCAAATATAATTTGTAAACAGTTATGGGATTTATTTGTTAAAAAATACACTGAAAATAAAAATTTTGCACAAAATATTCGTCTTTTGTAAAATTGTAATGAAATTTCACGGGCCGCACAATTATTCAAGGCGTGCCACATGTGGCTCTCGGGCCGCGGGTTGGCCACCCCTAGGCGAATCGTTCTTGACATTCCTCTTTAGTTAAATTCAACTGTTTAAGATCCATTTTTACCTACTGTATATATATATAAATAAATTTATTGCAGCATCACGAATTTTTTTTCTGATTTATATAGAGAAAATTTTGATTGATTTCGTATTTTTATTTATTTTTATTTTTTACCAAAACAAGGCTTTAAAATGTGTTTTCTCTTAAGTAAAAAAAAATTTTTTTTGTTGCTTTTCTTCAAAAAATGTACGCGTTAAGAGGTTAATAAATAAAACAAAACAAGAGAAAACTAATGGCACGAGTATCAGCTGTTGATCGCGGTCTAGTTATTTCTCAATAAAGGCGTAACAGTAGAATAATAATATAACGATAACATTATTGCTATAATTATAAGAATAGCAATGATAATTATATTAGAAATTCTTGTATATTCGTGGAAACAAACAATAATAATAATCTAATTCCCTTTCTGTTGTGTTCCAAAATGAAGAGATGCACATGCCCGTGCACATTTTCTACACACACTGCGCAAGCTGCTGAGTAAAGACTCTATCTACTCATACCTTAACACCACAATCCAGGTCATCGTTTTGACTCCCTAAACCATCTCAACAATGAAGTCCATCTGACGAAGCCGTAATCAGCTTACCATTAATATTAACTAATATAATGCAAAATAATATGCTTATGTATTAATCTGGACCATTCAGGATAATGAGCTGCTTGCAACCGATTCGTTGGCCAAATATGTAAATTACTTTTAATGTGATCTATGCTAATGACAGTGGAGGCAAGTCACACTGTAAACATTTCATTAAAGTATTTAGTACTCATGAGAGTTAAAATTTGTTGAAGTATTATACAAGCTAAGAGCGGATCTTTGTGGTAGTTCTGCTTAAATTTAGAATTTTCAATAGAATTATATTATTGTCTACTTTTGCTTACCTTTTATTCTTTCGCCTACAAAACAATATTACATGATTTTAAGTTATATATTTCAATGCTTCATAAAAATAAACAATACAATTTACTAAATTGACAGTTTGTGTAAATTGGCTTAGTTTCAAAGTACTTGAACTTGAACCACATTAAATCTATTAAAATGTCAGCATATTTAAGTAGACTACCCCTATACGATTTATGTTTGATTGCTTGGGATATTACAGACAATATTAAATCTCTGTGAGGTTATCAAATAAATTCTTATTGCAAAAAAGAGATTAAAAGGATATATTTTACCTCTGGCTCCGAATGTTATTTTTTAAATTTTTCTATTATATGCTCTTTTCGTAGGTTTTATATAAATTGTTACGGCATATACGTCACAGACACGATATCTTAAATAGAGACTGTCCAAGATGAAAACGGAAAATATTCCAAAGGGATGTTCAATATAGCTTGATGAAAGTACGATTCTGTATATTAATTATATTATAGAAATGACTGGGAAAATGGCCCTCTCTAAAATATGTCTCAAAATATATCTCTTTGGCAAAAAAAAAAAAAAAAAAAAAAAAAAAAATCATGCTTAGAAGGGGATATATGCGTCAACCCACTTCCACAAGTCATTAACTGAAAACTACAACAGTAAACGAATTTCACCATTGAAAAGAAGGGAAATTCTTTTTCAGTTCAGTAATTTATCGTACAGCTCAACATATGGCTGCAGACCAGCAGTGCAACGTTTCTAAACTGTGGTTCCCGAAACTTCGGGGGTCTCTAGCATCTTTCTAGGAGGTCCACGAAGATCTTTCATTTAATGTTCAGATTTCCTTCTTTTACAGACTCTTAAAAACCTCTAAGGAAAATGGAAACATGTACCATCATACACTAGATCACTAGATTGCCCCTGTGAAAAACCTTTACTGGAACATGCATTTCGATTTAGAATATTCAGTCTTTTTTTTTATTGTTTTCAACTACATAGCCATTACTATAATGTAATACATTTTTTAAAAAAAGTAGAAGCTTTTACTCAAAGATAAGTAGCAGAAGCAGTCTTAGAAATATTGAGGAACCTTTAAATCACTCAGCAATGCATTGAGAATCAAGGAGGGGTGTTCAAAATCTTGGGCGTTCATGGATGTCAGGTTGATACATAAAGGGAGCCTGTGGAGATCGAAAGTTTAAGAACTGCTGAGATAAGATATCTTACTAAAGTGAAATACGTTTAACGCGAAAACGCTTAAGACGAAATACCGGTTCACACGAAATAATTCAACGGTCCCGCCAAACTACTATGTATTTTCATGTTTTTTCTGATAACACCAAAAGATTTCCCTTTCTGGAAATAAATAAAACGCGGGAAACCCAGACACTTAATGAAATGTTTGAAAAAGTTTCTGTGTTAATTAAGGTATCCGACTACTTGCGACAACTCTTTTCTAAAAAAATGGAGATATAGAGATTTTTTTGTGGTTTTTAGATTTATTTAGTGCACTTTAAGAAAATAAGGCTAAAATTAAGAAGAGAAAAATAAATTATTACTATTAAAATGGGGAAAAATAGGTAAAAATTGGCAAAAAAATTACATAACCGGGGCCCGCTCTGTACTAATAGTAAATGAACAAATTCTCAATTTTTCAATTTTGATGTATTACTTTGTTGTTCCTTTTTGAAATGACCTTCAGGATAAGAGATATTTTATTTTTTACAAAAACTAGAGCACTTTATCTTAGTTGTTATATGAAATGCTTAAAAAAACAGTGATTATATTCACATAAACTGTAAATTTTGTAATAACACAGTGATTGATAAATCTGAGGGTTAAAACACTTCCACTGTTATACAGAACATACACACAAAATTTCAGCAAATTATTTAAAGATCTTTTTGAGCAATCTCTGTCCCCGTTTGAGTTTTTCGGGAAAAACACATTTCGAGTAAAACGCATTTTAAAGTTTGACACCTTAGTAGACTTAGTAGACACTTGTAGTTCTTGTTCTAGTGAATAGAAAATAAAAATCTTGGTATTTTTATAAAGCTAATAAAACTGCCTATAAAATTAAATCATAAAAGAAATTTGCCAATTTTTAAGGAAAATCATTATTTTAGGGTAGTCGGATATCTTAAACTGTCCTATACAATATCATCGGAAAAAATCTTTGAAATAGATGATGATAATGTATATACAACCTCAATTATAAAAAAAATGGACGGCATCGAACAATTCGATGCTGAAAAGGACAATGCAAACAAAAATATCAGATTATTTTTCAATATCTCAACAAATGTTTTGTTTTTCAAAAGACTTGAAAATTTTGTATTAAATTTCGTTAAGATCTTGTGAATGTTTTTGTTTCATTTATTTTTATTAAATACATGCATGTATACACATCTGTGCAAATAAAATGTGCTATATTAAACTTAATTTTGTGAAATATATGGGGATTTTTTTTTTGCAATATTTTTAACACGGAAAAATTATTTAGTACATTTTAAGAAGAAAAGGCTAAACTTAAGAAGAGAAAAATAAATTATTACTACTAAAATTAATAAAAACTGACGAAAAATTGCATAAATGGGGCCTGCTCTGTAAAAGTAGTAAATGAACAAATTCTTAATTTTGATGTATTACTTTGCTATTCCTTTTTGAAATGACCCTCAGGACAAGGGATATTTTAATTTTCACAAAACCTAGAGCACTTTTTCTTAGTTATTGTATGAAATTGCTAAAAAAGACAGTGATTTTATTCACATAAAGAACTGTAAATTTTGTAATAAAACAGTGATTGATAAATCTGAAGGTTAAAAAACTTCTATTGCTATACAGAACATACACCGAAAATGTTCAGCAAATTATTTTAAAAACATTTTGAGCAATCGTTGTCTCAGTTTGAGCTTTTCGAAAAAAAAAAACATTTCGAGTAAAAACGCATTTTAAAATTTGACATCTTATTGTAAAGTTATGGCATCTGCTTTTACTAAAACACACGTAGTTTTTGTTCCAGTGAATGAGAAATTAAAAACTTGGTATTTTTATAAAGCTGATAAGATAGCCTATAAAATAAAATCATAAAAAAATGTCCATTTTTAATATTTTTTTATAAGTTTTACTTGTATTTGAAACTTTGCTCACTTGACCAGGACCGATGACAATACAATAATTTAATAATTTTGTCCCATTGTTCTGATCAGGGTCAGTGGGACTCACGATTTCCCATTTTCAGATATAATTCCAGATACCATTTCCAGATTTGGTGATTAAAAGATTTAAGTTACAATTTAGTCCGATTACCTATAAAAGGGTGGTTTTTAGTTTTTTTTAACTGTAATTTAATTAAAAAAAGTTATGATTTTAGGGTAGTTGGGTACTTTAAATGACTTTCACTGTATTTCACTGTAGATCGGACAAAGGCAATTCAAACTATGCAAAGCTACATCTGTTAGGATGTACACTTAAGGTATCCGACTATGTTCGGAGCCATGATTTTAAAAAAGCGCATAAATGGATAATTTTCATGATATTTAGTGTCACTTAGATTAGAATACATGTATACAATTGTTTTAAGGACATTGTGACAAAAAATTTATTTAAATACAATATGTCGGCAAAAAATTAACTTAGAATAACCTTTTTTCAAAATGTTCTCCTTTTGTGAAAAATGCTTCTATTATAATAATATTTTGCCTGCATATAGCTCAGACCTCTGTACAGAGGCTCAACTATGATTTTTTAAAAATTCAAATTTTTTTTCAGAGTTACAACTAATTGAAATAATTATCGGCGTTTTTTTCCTAAAAATTCACCCCACTGTTGTCGTAAAATATGAATAAACCCACTTGTAAGTTATATATTTCAAAAATTCTAGTTGAGCCTCTGTACAGATGTCTGAGCTATATACAGGCAAAACATTATTATAATAGAAGCATTTTTCACAAAAAGAGAATATTTTGAAAATGGGTCATTCTATGTTAATTTTTTTGTCAAAATATTGTACCTAAATAAATTTTTATTGTAATACATTCTTAAAACAATTTTATATACATTTTCTAACCTAAGTGACACTAAATATCATAAATATTGTCCATTTATACGCGTTTGAAAAATCACGGTTCCAAACGTAGTCGGATACCTTAAAACTATTTGTATTTATTTTGAAAATATGAAAAACGTGATGAGAAATATAAATTTGTAGAGAGATCCTTTGCTTTAAAATTTCTTTATTTTAAAGTGGGTTGCCTTTTACTGTTTTTTCGTTCGGGGGTAGAAATACTACAGAAGTCCTAATAGAAATCTCATTTACAGGATACTCAAATAAATATATCACTATCCCTTAGATAGCATCTTGTAAAGATCGACTGCCAATTTAAAAGAACCTCCCACTTTATTGAATTCCATTCCTCTTGCTTAGTAGCTCGTTTTTATTGCCCCCTTTTGAGAGTTCTCTTCCCAACGCATAGCTAAGAGGCGGGGAACAGATATAGGCATGTTCTTGAATATCTTATCCAGTCTTCGAACAGACACTTTCTCATAGGATTTAGCGAAATATTTATTTATGTGCTGTCCGATATGGAGGCATATTGCACCTTCATCATTCATGCCCGGTATCGTGGCTGAATTTATTATCCGGCACAAGGAAACTGGATTAAATGTCTGACTCTCATAGATGGCAAGGAAAACACGAGTCTATGAATCATATGACTTATGAATGTCGTGTACGGCATGTTCTTGTTTGGGGGAGTAGTGCTTAGGTATGTTAGGAGCATAAGTCAGATGAACGCTGAGTAAAGAAAAATTCAGCTATAAGACATTAAGACAACGAATGTGAGTGATAAAAATCACAAGTATCAGCTCGCAAGAAGTGCGGGGGAAAAGACATACCGTATAGTTCTGTGTATAAGCAGAGAATTTTAAAAATATTTTAAACTCTTAAGCTGTCAATTTTTTTGGCCCAAAATTTTAAAAAAAGCACATTTTTTATAGCATATAACTAAGCATAATACTTAACAGAATGCGAAAATGAAAGTTTTAGTTTAGTTTACAATTTTAAAGTTTTCACACTATTTTTTCTTTTATAATTGTGGAACACAAAAATCCCTAAATGTTTTCTTTTCGTAAGTACACTCTGCATGCCATAAAGAAGGTTTCATATACAGTGGCGGCCAAATTTGTGGACATTTTATTAAACTGTTATGTTTTTTTAAGTCTGCATGCTTATAGAAGATTTTACGTTGCACAAAATGATAAGTATTTTACATCATTTTAAGGAGAATTTAATACTGAATTCAATACAAAAAGAAAATTCAAATATGTACAACACAAAAAATGTTATGCTGCAATAAATGTCCATATACATTAGATACTGATGATAGCATTGAGTTATCAGATCTTAGTGAGATTGCCTTTATTCTTTATTACAGCTTCACATCGATGTTCCATTGAGCTGAAAATAGTTTTAAGCTCTTCCTTCGTTATTACATGAAACCAGAAAACAATTATATCCTCAATTAGTTTCTTTTTTTTCATGGGTACCTCATTAGGACAAGAGTTTTCAAATGGTGCCACAAAATTTCGATAGAATTGATGTCAGGACTGTTTCCTGGCCAGGATAGCAAGGATATTTAGTCAAAAAGCAATGACCTCAAATTAAAGATTAGACTGGACACGTGTGCGACGATAAATTGGTATTTCCTTTGTTAGGATTACTTAAGAGGTAGGTAGGTTCAGCGACTACATCTGGATACTGAAAGTTTTGTTTAAGGAGAAGAACTAAATAAAAAAAAGCAGGAAAAGGCCTAAAAAGGTGTACCGCATCTGTTGATGACATAATAACAAAAATACTACGTTTCAGAGATAAAAGAATTTCATGGACATTCATCAGAAGTGATCTGGGGGATTCTGGTGTTTCTGTCAGTTCAAAAACAATCAGGAGTAGATTAGCAGATGTAAGACTAGAAAGTAGAATCCCCGAAAAAAGCAGTAGCACAATTTACAGTAGCTCTAAAAGGAACTACAGCAGGCAATGAAACACATTAATTGGACCAATGATTATTGGTCACAAGTTATGTAGAGGGACGAATCTAAAACATCGTTATTCGGTAGTGATAGCCTAAAATATGTAAGACGCACTGAGCAGAGATGCTACATCCTGACTGCATCCAGGCAACTGTGAAGTACCCTCATAGTTTTATCATTTAGTCATGCATATCAGCAAATGGTATCGATCGCCTTCATATCATCGATGGGACACTTAATGTCATAAAATACCATGACACCATGCTAGAACCCAAACTTCTGCCTTCCATCAGGGATCTATTTACCAACAATGCTTCATTTATTTTTCAGCAAGATTCTGCTCCTTACCATACAGTAAAATAATTCAAAGACTGGTACCATTTTGAGATCATTGAGTTATTGTCCTGGCCAGGAAACAGTCCTGACCTCGATCCTATCGAAAACTTGTGGCACCGTTTGAAAACTCTTGTCCGAATGAGGTACCCATGAAATAAAAAGGAACTAATTGAGGATATAATTGTTTCCTGGTTTCATGTAATAACGAAGGAAGAGCTTAAAACTATTTTCAGCTCAATGAAACATCGATGTGAAGTTGAAGTAAGGAATAAGGGCAACCATACTAAGATCTGATAAC